>JBBPDB010000023.1:6521200-6536649 GCA_037974465.1 Brachypetersius altus | reverse complement strand
AAAACTTTCAAAAGTGCAAAAACCAATATCCAGAAGCTCTTGTCGGGTATACGATGTTAGAGCACTGCTGTACTGTATGAACAGCCCGAAGATGAGCAAGAAAAATGCCGCAAATTTGCAGAAACTGGAGAGACGCTGAGCCTCGCGATGTGTACACGCCGCCATCTTGGTCTAAATTTCTCTTCTCCTTTTTCTCTGGATGGGAGAGGTCTTCTGGGAGACCACTGCCCGTGGGTATGTGGTGGTACACCATGTCCGTTCTCCCTTGTTCTTCATCATCCAAGACAAACCCTCCCCTCCAGTGGATCAGCATTGTTCGACCTCCCTGCCTTCTCTATCCATCAGTTCAGGAGAGGCCCCAATCATGGGCTGTACATCCACCTCCACTAATCCTTTCCTTGGGGGTGAAGCACTAACTCACATGGGGGCTGCACACTCTCTGGATCCATCTTCGCTCAGCGGGGTAGATGTGTAGATTACTCACATGGAAGCACTTCCCCCTCTCACATGGGCAACGGCTCGACCCTCCTGCTGGATGCTCTGATAGTCCTTGACTTGGACCTGATACCCCTCTTGTAGCGAACCAGCAGGCACATCTTCCCATACAATTTCTTTACACGCAGGATGCAGCACCATCAGCTGCTCCACCCTGAACGAGCGGCACACTCTATTGCAACTAATGGGGTCCTGGCCTCGAGGCGCAGACACACCGGGATGCAGTGGGTGAACCGGCTTTGACTAAAAAGAATGACCTGCGAGCCCATATCTAAGATACACAGGACCGGCCTCCCGAATCTCCCCCACTAAAGGATCCCTCAAGCTGCTTACTGCTGGCCTTGCTTGTCCTTCAGGTTGCACGCTCCGGCTATTTGCGGCTACCATTTTTCTCTTTGGACATTCTCTCATCATGTGCCTGGGCTCCTCACAGTAGAGGCAGATGGGGTGCCCCAGTTCCTCCAACCACAGGCCTCCAGGCCTCACGGGTCTAGGGTTTCTTCATCGGGTAGGTGGTAATCCCGCACTGTGCGTGCACTCAGACCCCCTCTGCTCAATCTGCAGACCATCCAACCACCCTTCTCACAGCCCCTTCAGCTGCTCATGCACTTCTTGGCAGATCTCTTCTCTGAGGGAGGGTGTCAAACTTTCCTCTGTCCCCAGGAACCCTGTGAGCTGGCCTCGGTGGCTTTGTCAAATGAGGCGCCACCATGTCAAGCATCTGCCCTTGCAGTTCCATCTTTGCCAAAGACTTCCCCTTCCATCTCTCTAGCTTCTCAGATGGATGTCCAGTTAATCAATTATGTTACCTAGAGTTTAGATGGGTGCGTTACAGTAACGCAGTGGAATTCAAAGCATGAAAGTTTCAGTTGGGAAAGACTGAGAGGCAAGAAATGCTATGAACTTGAGAGACGCAAACTTGTACCCCGTCCCCTGCCTGGAGTGTGGGAGAAGGAGAAGGCAGAGGAAAGGACTGTTGGAGTGGTCATGTCCTCTGGTGTGATCCAGGTCTTGGTGAGGGTCAGAAAGTGACATGAGTTGAGGGATGTATCTTCTTGGCCCAGAAGGTATGTGAACAGGTATAGGTGTCATGCACATCATTTGTAAATGAAGTAGAGAGGAAAGGAAGAAGGAATAGTTGAGTATAGTCTGCTTGATGAGGAGTCCGTCTTCCCTGGGCTCCTCAGAGTGCGCTGGAATGACGTCTATCCATCCCACCAATCATCCAATGTGCAGCGACTTGCCTCAGAATCCTCTTCTCCTCCAAGACGGCAAAGGACCTGTAAAACAAAGCACGGAGACCTCAGAACAACCTCCATACCCTCGGCCCTTGATTGGCCCACACTCACACCCAGTAGGCCGAGTCACTTCCCTGTAAGCCGTCTGGGGTTCGCAGCAGGTATCCATACTAGTAGATCAGTCTCACTGCCACGCCAGGATCTCCACTCTCTCCCAACTGCCCTGCTCCTTCCCACCATGCCCTGCTCTCTCAACGACAGGACTTCTGAAGGGCAACAGAAAGAAAATGTCTCCCAAACCATGACCAGCCACCTCACCATTGTCTCCGGCCACTGGACTCAAACTCCGGTACCAAAGTCCACTCACATGACCCCACCATGGCAACTTTCCCCCAAAACCCATCCAGAGTACTGTTTGCCTCTAGCATGGTGTTGCCAAGCCCCAAGCTCCACCCTAACAGCTTGTTACCATGACACCAGTCAATAGATAGTCAGAAGGGCGAGGACAACAAGGACCTGCATGCTCCCCGGCGCTGCCAGACCCAAAATAGCAGGAAAAAAAGGAAAACACACACACACGAGAGAACAAGGAAAAAAGGCACCTCTTGTGTCTGGACACAGCATAAAGTTCTACTCTCCTCAGGAAAGAATACGACCACTGTTGGCTACATGTAGAATTCACTGCATTGAAGTATAATTAATCAGGTACATCTTAGCAGGAGGCGAGGGTGTGTATACCAAGCTGAAATGCAGCATGTCATGACACACTAGAGTTTCTGGCTGTTCTGTTTTACCTTGAATCATAGATGTGGATATTTGATGCCTGCAAATGTGAATTACATCACACTGCATCATATGTCAATAATGCATCATGTCCTTTAAACTTGGCGAGCCCCATGGTCTTCTCGAACCAAAGATGAGCAACACTAAGGGAACAGTGCCCAGTTGCCAGTGAGATTTAGGCCCGCTGCTAGTTGGTAGTATAGTGATCTCAGGGCCACATAATTCTGAAATCCTGTCTTCACAGTAAGGTGATTATTGATTGTCCTTGAACATTCCACTTTGCTGGCTATTCAAATGTGAGACCCTGGTCAGAAATACAGTCTATTTATGGCGGGCTGTTAGATGTCTTTATGCCTTTATAAACATGGGGCGAGATCCCCAGTGATTGATGCATTTATTTTGGCAAATAAAAAACAAAATATTTAGTGCACCATTTCATTTACATTTACGGCTTTTATCCAAGCAACATCCATTCCCTAACTACAGGGGACAGTCTCCCTGGAGCAACTTGGGGTTAAGGGTCTTGCTCAGGGACCCAGTGGTGGTGCTGAAGGTAGGATTGGAACTCATAACCTCTTGTTCTGGAAGCAAGTATCCTACCGACTGAGCAACCTCCACCCCATGTCCCCATGTATTTGCTGAATTTTACAATGTTTTTGAACACAATACAGTTTCTTTTCCCCCAAAAAAACAACATGCATTCTCTGTAGAAGATATAAAGTTAATTTTAAATGTGCATTAGCTGCGGTTTGTGTAGGAATCCTCAAACTGTTACAGATGTCTGTTGTGTAGTGAAATTATTCATTTAAAAATCCAGCAACGTAGAAGAAATAATTTCATTACAGTTTGAGAAAAGTAATAAATAATGTTACTTACTAACCCAAAACTGAAAATGAACCTCATATTACCTCAGAGCTCCTGTGCACAACTAACTATGCTTCAGACACTGAAAATGTCTTGGCAGGCTGACTAAATTTGGGGTTAAGCGAAATCATATACCTTCCTTTTTTGGCCAAATCATTACAATAATATATCCATTCTCATACGTTTGAATCAAGTGGCAAAAAAGAGAAAGTCTGTTAGCACTGACAACTGTGACCTGACCACAGTGGGTACTCCATCCCATTATGTCACTGAGAGCTATTGACATTGGTCTGGCTTCAAAAAAGAGTCCTGGGGGAAAGTGGATTACTTCTTCAACTAAAGTCTTTCACTTTCCAGCAACACTTTCTGGCTGCTGTTCCACTTTAGAGAGCAAAGGAAATCCAGCAGGTCTTTGGGGCCACTTCACCCTGTTGCTGGCTGGCCAGCTCGTCTGCTGCCTTTCTGTCTGCCTTCACCCACTAAGACACTGAACTCATTCAGAGCTTTTTTTCTACAGAGTGCTAGGTTGGAAGTCCTTGGTGTGATTGAGTGAGATGTGTGGAGTAGGCTTCATTACACAAGAACTTAATAAATACATAGTTAACGTGGGGCTCCCCACATCCCATGACAGAGTGGGCAGCAGTGAGTTAATACTTTATGAAAGACAGAAATAATAGGAATCAAACACATAAGGCTGCAAAAGGTGCCCAGTTCGCTCCTGGTGCATATTTCCCCTCCTCACAATCACTAAACCTGGCAGTGAGTTAAACCCCATTATAATATAGGTTTATAGTTGTTTAAAGGAGACATATTTGACTCCTTGTGCATGATATGTTTGTGTAGTTTGTACTGGTTGAGAATACTAAATTTACCAATTGTGCTTCCTTTACTAATATACCTTTCAGACCATTATATTTTTAATTGTGTGTTTGTGTGTGTGTGTACTGTCTTGGTGTGGATTTTTTGTATTAGTGAAGGATGGGGTCAGGGTCATCAGTGTGGAGATGACCACACTGATCAGTGACGCAGAGCCCATATATGTCATGTTCTGTGGCTCGAGGAAAGAGGACACAAATGCAGGAATGCAGAATACAAACAGGTTTTAATTCATGCAAAACTTTAAACTATTTTTGACAAGCAGTTGTCCTTGAACTGAAATACAAAAGCCACCCACCTCGATCAGGACACAGTCTGAGGGTTACACTCAGTGTAGTTTGCGAAGGCGTCAGTCCTTATGTGAGTCTGACCCGATACTGGTTTATACTCCACTCTGGGAGTCATGAGAAACCCAGATGTAACAGAAGCTCTGCATCATGCAGAAGCCACGGTGGAAATTTCCAGCCAGTCAGTGGTTCTGCCTCACTGGTTAACACTAGAAATAAAGGAGAGATAGACAGGGCAGACTACTAGTATACAACTAAGAGGGCACCTTTTACTCTACACCTCAAAGGGGGAAACAGAGCCTTCCCAGTTGGTAGAGCTAGTAGGTGGACAGAACAGAATGGTCTTGAGGGAGATTGCATACCAGATTACTGGATCCAGCTGCAGGTTTGAAAGCAAAGACACAGAAATGGAAACCAATCACACGGACCCAACAATAATCTTTGATTTATCAGATAAGAAACACAAGGGGAAACTGAAGCAACAAGTTCCAACAGCCAGTCGAATCACATGCCTTTGGTAAAAGCGCAAAATGCCACAAAAGCAGAGATTTCACTATTTGTCTTCTAGTAGCTTAAATGACAAGTCTATTTCCTTGACATATATGAGAACTGTCAAGTCATTTTTGCAGACTTACAATTTTACCATCACAGCCATGTCTTATAGCCTGTGCTCATACATGCTTAGTACCTTGTATTCAGGCCAGTTGGGAATGTGAACTGCACCCTGGAAGAGTGGCTGGGTTTAGAATGGACATGGCAGGGCTCCTTCATGCTCCCTGTAGGATGATTTGGCCTGTGGTCAGGTTATAATAAGGTTAGCCAGCCATACTTGCTCTTACCCTTCCTTAATTCCATGTGAAGTCCTCTCTCCCTCAGTGAGCCACATGGAACACTAGTGGAGAAACAGAAAAGTTCACCTCAGCCACAGAAAGCCAACAAGCACCTGCTTCCTGGCAGCAGCTGGAGATGTCTAAGAGAGACCAATGGAATGATGAGCAGCTGAACATATTTTTTACTGAATGTCACCTAGGATGAAAATGGATTTAAATTTGGTCCACAGTTGCAAAACTGTACATTGTCAGGTACAGAAAGAGTGGACAGTGGAAAACAAATGAGCTAATAAATAATTAAATACATTTAAATTAACTCAAAATAAAATTTTTGTTAATAAATTATTAAAAGTCCGATAACAGCGATAACATTGTTTTTGGGGTTTTTTTTACCAAAATGCTGGTGGCAGTTTTCAATAAGCACCCTGCTAGCATGCACTAACAAAAACGAATCATTACTGTTCATGATTCCGATGAAAATCTCACTTATTTAGTTACATTAGTCAGCCTTTTTTTTTTTTTTTTTTACTGTGATTGTAGTTCTCTTGTGGCAGTGGAACTTTACTCAGCTAGGCCTGTTTGGAATGTCTTTTTGAACTTGTGTGATGTGTGGGATGATATAGTAAAATCAGATAATTGGTATACAGACTTTAAAGGTGTGAGAAAGGTAAGGAAGCTCTCCACATCACAGAAGAAGAAAATCCACTGACCTCAAATTCACTTCTAATAGAAGAAAATGGACTTTCTTTTCAGCTTCTTTTATTTAGTTTTAATTGAAATAATTTGTGGAGAAATAGACCGTGTCTTTATTGCAAATAGTATTTGGCAATAAAGTCAACTAGTTTTTGGTTCCTAGTGGATTTGCTCATATGGAGCAGATCCAGGACATAGACACGAGGTTAAGAAAGTCTTGTTTGTTGTGTTCCCTTAATACTTTTTGACTGTATGCACACTCCTACCAAGGAGCCTGCTGATGTTAGGACCTGGAAAATCAGCGTATCTCCATGTTAGTTAGAAATTCAACATACTTATCCTTAGCCAGCAAATCAGTTCAGTTTGCATTTCTGCTTACACAACAGTACTCAGCAGCTGCTTTGTGAAGGATGCATGTGTATATAAGACCCTTTATGAAAAGTTCTATTTTACAGAGATAATTGCAAATCATTTTTGAACTCTTATTGAAGGTTATAGATTATTCTCTTTCTAATTACATTGCTCCACACATGGAAAAACAATTAACTTTTTTCCTTCAATCACTGTTCATAATAAAGGAAGACAGAGATTCTTGCACGATCCCAATGACTGGTATCCTTAGTGTCATTTCCAACCATTACATTTTTTCAGAGTCTTTTGCCTTCATTTAGATGATGAGAATAGGGCCAATGCATTGTGCATAAAAAGAATACCATTGGTTATGATTGGCATAAGTATACACTTGCTAACAATAGTCAAATAAACAAACCTTACCTTATTTAAAAGATGCCTTTAACTGCATGTTTCACTAAAGCTGAATCATATGTTTGCAAAAGGGTGACAATGAAACAAAACATGTCTACACACATACTTATAACTGTTGGGGATGTTAGGTTTTTAATCTTTTACTGCTCGACTATGGCGTTTTTCTTTCTCTCCCTTGCGCCAGCCATCTCTCACCTCTCTGGCCTCTTCTCTATAGCCTCTGTGATGAGCAGACAAACATGCTCCTCCCTGCCACTCTTTGAAGAGAGATGGCGTCTCTATAGATACCACACAAAAAATCAATTTCCCATTGACTGAGCTCTATTCTACGCTACTCTCCCAAAATGCATGCTTTGGTCTGGATGGACATCTGTGCAGATTGTACTATGATGAGGTTGCAGCCATTTACTTGGCCTCTCAGCTGAAAGGCACAGGCACTCTTCCACTGCTTCTTTCTCTTCGTTACATGCACATACACACTCAGACAAATAACTAATGATTCGATCTTGAGAGGTGGAACTTCTTCATCTTTTGAATTAGAGTGTGTGTGAGTGTGTTTTTATACCGTGACTGTTCCTGGTAAACCCAAAACCCGTTCAAGGTTTGAGGTGGTTCCAGACACTGTGTTCACAATCTATCTGCATTCTGTGTTAAAAAGCATTGCAACCAGAAGGCTACCAAAATTCAGATTATTGATTTTGGCTGTTAGATTTTAGAGTTTAGATTTGCTACATAGAGTGGAGTTTAAAGTTGAAAATTCTAGCTAATGAGAAAGGCTATGTTTCTGAAGCTAACTGAAAAAGGGAACACTGAATTCACTATGCTCAAATTAATTTCATTACACAAAATGCAAGCTTTGATCTGACCAGCAAAGCTGCATGATAGCTCTATATTTATCTGGTATCCTGGGATAATCTTTCCCTATTACTTTTTTGTCCAGATAGGTCAAGTCCATGTTTTCCTGCTTCCTTTTTATAATCCATATTATCTACAGTTTTTCACTGAACTCAGGGGCGGTCGTAAATTTTAGTCTTGTTCAGGGTATACATGACAAATGGTAAAGTTTTTGACCACTGCTGCTTGGTGTATTCAATGTCTGTGCTGAGAGAGCACTAACAATGAAGGAAAAAAGTTAAAAAAAAAAATTTGATAACAAAAGCAAAAGTTGTTGTTTACACACAAATAAAATAAATCTGAAATGAAGAATGCACTCCAAATGCATGGATTTTTGACAAAAAATTAACTGTGAGGTACAGTGTCTAAAAAGTTCAACAAGATGAAGAACTTGGTTAACCTAGCAGCAGTCATTATGAAGGAATCCCTTAAATACTTTTTGTGTCTGAAAGGTCTGGCTTAGAGAAGATTGTAATTGTTTTGGCAGTTAAGTATCGTAATTGATGCATATACTATGAATGTTATCAAGCAAGGAAACCTGACCTTTGTAAGTTGCAAACCTGACATTGCTTTATTGAATGAATGTACAGCAGACATTAGCCATGATGAGTCCAACTGTGCTTTATTACTGGAGAAGCTGCTCCCTGGCTAACCTGCTAATTTGCCATCCCTGTGCATAATTAGACTGACATTTTTCACTAATAGCCGTCTCCCATAATTACTGATTGTAGTTCATTTTAATATCCTGCATGACATATTAAATGACCATACTGCAGCCATCAGGTGATGTAATGAATTTTGGGCCCATGTTCAGTTACAGGCGCATGTGTCCATTAGGAATTTAGTTTTTAAGCATGAAGGAAGAAACAATTTAACACCCTACACAAACTAATAAAGGAGAACTGTGGGCAGAAATGACTCATTTTCTGTGCCCTTCTAATGTCACAGGGTAGTGGAGCTGAGGCAAAAAGGAACTGTTCTAGACAAGGAAAATAATTTATGCAAATCTGGACATACAGTTCTGCTCGTATTGGCATCTGTTAAACTAATCTGAACCCTAATATTAGAAACATCTCCCCTCTTACAATTAACATTATGTTAACATTATAATTAACATTATGCTACATGCAGATTAAAATCTGAAATTATCTCAATTAGCATAAATACAAATAAGCCTAGGGCCATCCCATTTCTCACCTCTCAGGTTTGATCCCTGGGCAGAGCAGAGGGGTACTATTGGTGTTGTGCACTACAACCTCAGGCCTATCTCCTCTCCCTCCCCATGCCACACAATTGCCCCAGTATTTTTCATTCTGTGATTGAATTTATCAGGTCTCCTTTGTGTGTGAGGCGCAGCTTTGAGAGGCTTGGATGTGAAGCTGCTTATTTATATTTATGAATTCACACTGTTTGCCCTAGTGTGAAATAATGGGTCATTCCAACACAACATGGAGTGCGGAGGCTGAATTTCAAATGGATTTCTAGTTTCGCACCATTGAGCTCTATGAATGCTGAGCACAAGGGGGTGGGGTGGGGAAGCGAGTGGGAGTTCATACTGGACTTGTGCTGTTCTGGGCCCTCTCTTTATTATTAAAAGTCATGGTACAAGTGTAGTAGCTTCTAGTGGCATACAGGCCTTTCCCATGTAGCAAGATTCGAAATTATTTGTTACATACAGAGTTAGGCAAATACAACATATAGTAAAATATTCCCCAGAATTTGCCATGAGACTGTGCAGTAAAATTTGTAAGTAAATTTTAATTAAAGCTTTGAAAATGGTAACATTAAGGAAATAAAACTTTGTACATATAAAGATTTTTATGAACAAGATCTGTGAAGTATGTAAATATAACTAAATTTAATATCTATGTACTGTAAAGTGTAGTGTGCCTATTACTGATTGATGTAAATAGATTTAAGTGACCACCTGCAGCTTAGATACAGCGAAGTGGAGAGAGTTCAGTTTGTATTATGATGAGCAATTAAAAAGTTGTGTAAGTAATGCATTTCAGGTATGATTGTGCTTACAAACTGTTGGTTTGTCTGAAGTAGGACTGCACTGAGTAATCCGTTAAACTAGACTGATTTAAACTTTAAACTAGACAACCATTAAACTAGACATCAGTTCAAATGTACCTTCTTGGTTGGTCTGCAATATTGACTTGCATGATGATGATGCATGCTTTTTAGATATACAGCTTGGGTTTTCTATTTACATATTGGCTTTAGTTAAATGTTTTTCTTTACATGGTTTATTATTTCCTTAAATCCAGTTTCTTGCAACCAAAATGAATATTAAAAACTGAAAAAGTTGACAAAAATAAATTATATTATTTTTAGTCATGTTTTGCACTTTGGGTCCAAGATTTGTGAATTTCATTGCAAATAATTTCCATAACGTTTGGGAATCATGGCAACAAATGGGTGTAAGTAGTGATTTTCCTTCTGTTGTTTTGCTGTTTTCTGCATATCAAGTGGGATGTTTTCAAATGATTTTCTTGATACTTGACATGAACAGTGATAACAAATTATTTGTCTAATGCCCCTTGTAGAAACAGATAGTTCCACATGGCTGACAATTTCTCTGTTAATTTTCTGTGAGTCAGTTTGAAGTGCCCATGCTTACAGGAGAATAAAAGGAACAAACAGCAGTTTTTGTTAAGTGTTTTTTTTCATGCTTTGTTGTAGGACACATTTACATTTTTCAATGGCTGAAATTATGATTTATCATTAATACTCATCAAAATACTGAGTAGAAGTGCTTGATTGCTAATGTAACTGATAATGACAGTCCTAATCTGAAAGTTTGCATTCATGTGAGTCATTGACTGCATTCTTGTCATGCATTGGGGTGGAGGTGCTCTCTTGAATTCCTTGCCTTGGTTCCTGTGGGCTGTAACTAACTCTGACAGCGGAAGGTATTCTGTGGCAAGAAATGCTGCAGTTGAGTTCTTCAGACTCCACACCAGTGACACCCTGGCAGCCACAGAGAAACACGCCTTGAGAAAGCAGCCAGAGTGATGAGAGCCGGCACAGCCAGCAAGGATAAATGGGACAGAAATTATTCACCAGAAGAAGCCCTTTAATTAGATAATGTATCAAACAGGTTGAATACACACACAACTGAAGCTAAAAAACACTGAAAACAGAAGCATTGTTTATTTGTGAGAAAGAATAGTGTGCTAGATTTAAGAGGTTTCTTAATTTCCCAAAATGATGCAGGGCTCATTTTAGCACTTTAAGTGGACCTCATTTTTATTTCTGCCTCAGTTTCCATAAGGCACTATCCATCTCCCTAACAAGCAAACAATATTTAAAAGACAAAGACAAATAAGCTGATCCCCCACCCCTTAAGCCCACTATGTGTGGAACTTATGTATGACCATCTGAGGAGTTTTACTGCCAGTAAAAGGCTCTTCAGCACTGTTCGTTCTGACCCTCAATATGGCCCTTAGAGAGGTTTGTGGTAAGTCACGGATTGGCTTTAATTCTATCAATACGGAGACTTTATGCCTTGTTTAGGGAAGTTGCTGATTACTTTTCTCTCCAACAATGTCCACTTCTGATGTTTCCATAATATACTGACAAAGGATTGCATAAATACTTCTTTTCTGTAGTCTATATATTTGCAAATTTGTTCATCAGTTGCCTGTTCTGAGATCAGTTCTTTATACTCAAGTTGTTTGCAGACTGACAGTGAGCACAAATCATCTGCATGTCCACCTTTCATGGCTGTGATAGTATGGCTTTGAATGTTGGAGATGCACCACCTGAGACCTTCAGCAGGATTGGAGGGAATGATAGCTTCACTGCAGAGAGAAACACAATGATAGTAAATGCTGGAGACTTCATTAAGGGACTCAAATGGTCTGCAAAAGTAGCAAGAGAATAAAAGCATTTCTGCACTCAACGGTTAATTGAGAGGCTGGGCATTCACTCACAGCAGCTTCTTCTGGAGCGGAATGGTAGTTGGCAGTAGAAAGCTAGCTGTGCCTGTGCCGATAACCAGCATCATGATCCATTTGTAAAGCTGTCGACACCACTGTTAAATCCACCTGACTCCGAGGCAAGGCATGGGTTTGGAGAGGCCAACCTTGTGGTGAAAAGAGAGGGGAAGAAACACACAAACCTCTCAAGTTCTTACTGTAAGCAGCAGCCGGGGGAGATGGAGATGCACCATCTGAGCTGCAGATTTATGAGAGCTGTCATTTTGTGATCTTTTTTTTCTCACAGCCATGTCACAGTGCCTAACCTGAGGGATGTGCTTAATATTCACATGGCTGCTCAGTCCTCAGAGGCCACATCAGCAGATGAATTGGCTGCTGCCATATGCCTGATCTGAACACCCTGCCATTTGGCAATTAGGAATAAGATACTAATGAGTAGCTGTCAGGTAAAAGCTGAGTTGCTCTAAATGCATGAAAAGCATAAACAAGGAGAGTGTCCAAGAGCAATACAAATGAGCAGAGAGCATACACACATGGTATTGGGTATTATATACACCAATCAGCCACAGCATTCAAACATTCAAACAAAACCTACCATTAAAATGATGCTGTTCTGAGACTTTTCATTTCATTGTCATTGGACAAACTTACAAAATCAGCGAGGGGTCAAATCTATGTTCTCCAACCTTCATAAATTTCAAGATGACGGAAGTATTTATTTCATCGTATGAAACATGATTACATTCTATATTTGTTTAAAATATGAGTGAATGTTGGAATAAAATCATTCAGCTACGTTCTTCAATGACACAATTTGTTGCCTATCAGGGAATTGTTTTTTATTTTTTTACCTACTCTGTGTGTGTAGGTGTGTATGTAAGTGACACATTTGTGTACACTGGGTGGTATGATTTGTCCTTTTGTCTTCCTCCTCTTTGTCTCTACTCAGGGGAGCTTGAAGTGTTTACACCATGGCAGAAAGCCCTTTTATGTAGCGCATTAATAATATTGTGTTCACATCATTTTTTTTCTTTTCTCTGTTTCTGCCTACAGATCTCCTTCAATATGGGAGATGCTAGTCAGAAGTAAAAAAAATGAAAAAGGAAAAAGCTTTTGTTTTTGTTTAGTTGCCTCTATTTATGCTTTCACGGCCATTTCATTGTTGACCACCATTATTCACCTCTGAAAACTTGTTGCTTGAAAAGTCCCTTCCCTTCCACTACGTAGTCAAAATGGTGTCTGTTTAGTGCGAGTAGTGGCCGTCGTTCCGCATCGCGTTTTCTGTCCATTATCAGTACACCATCCAGGTACTTACAGTGCAGTTTTAGCTTGGTTGTCAGTGTGAACGCACTATGCACTAAAACATAGTGTTCGAAGTGTGCAAGTGCGCAATTTCGGACACACTATGTCTCAGCTGTAGTCCATGACTGGAAAAGTGGGGGGACAAACAAATGCTTTGGAAAAGTGTGGGAGGGGCGTATGATGATATGATTCTGTTCTGTTGGTGCAGTAGCTGGGCTCCTCAGCTGTTTATGCCCCTCATTTTTTAAGTGTTAGCTTTTAATTATAGACCTAAAGAAAACACTTTTTTGATTAACTTCAGGCATGCTGCTGATAGATGTTGGGTGAACTCAGTTCTCAGTTTGTTTTGTCTCCTGCTAATTGTTACTGTTAAGTGTAGTTTTTATGAGACTACTTTTATTTCTGTTTGATAATTTTACTGATTTATGCAACTCTACCACTTGGGTCAATAGACTGAGCATAAATGTCCATGTGCCCCTGTCCTTTGCTAAATAAATGCTTGTTTTCTCACTGCCATCTCCCAAAAGGCTACCCTTGCATGTATTCTAGACCATTCAGAGTATTAGTGTTGGGAAGTTCGTCTCTTTTCAAAGATTCGGCTCTTTTGGCTCGGCTCCCTTAAAAGAGCCGGCTCTTACGGCTCCCAAATGGTTCTTTATTTAGTATCACTCAGATAATTTAAAAAAATACACAGTTACTATTATTTAAAATTTTAATAAAACTTTAATTGAACAATTGAACACAACCACAGCAAACAAATCAAATAACCTAAATAAGGGAAAAGCCTTAACGTATATAATAAACATATTTAACAAAACACTTTTGTCTTTAGTGCAGGTTGGCATTGAGAAATATGAGATGCCTCAGCTTGGATGGGCTGATGCGATTTCTCCCAACAGCGCCGTCTCCTCGCCTCTCTCTGTCGCTGTGTCCCTGGCCTGTACCACTACACTCGCTATATTTAACGCATGCTCCCCTTTCCTTCTTTCACATAATGGTACGATCCTAGTGGGTCCTCCCATGTGATTAGCCGCAAGGTGTTCCCAAATGAAGCCCAGCCCCCTACTTACGACAGAAGATTTGGCTCTCCCCGACGGGAGTCGGCTCTTCTCGTTCGCTACAAAGAATCAGCTCTTAGAGTCGGCTCGCTCGCGAACGACACATCACTACCTCACATTTCCCACAGAAACACAATACAACAACCTCGTTCCCAATTCTCCAACATGGCTACTCTTGCTGTTTGTTCCAACATGTCCCAGCCAATATGAGTTTGGTGTGGCTAAAAGGATAATGTACATGCTCAAGAGCCCCTGAATGACTTGGGTGAACAAGAATAAAGTTTAGTGTTTGTCTCATTAGTGGCTGTAAACGGTATAACAATGTAACTGTAGACTGTAATCTCATTACAGTTACAGGGTCGGCTATAAGTTACAGTATTAACTAAAAAACGTTCTTAGTGACAGATCTACTTCTCTGTCCACGTGTGAAATCTCCTGACAGCCGTCTAGCATGGTACTCTGGAATTCCAGCAGTTCCTGAACTTCTGCTCCAGATTTCCTCACAGTTAACCATTTTGTGTCTCTTTAAAACAATCTCAACCAGTTGCCTACAAAAGAGTCCCCTTACCTTTACACAGCCTTTATTGTCACCGAGAAATAGCTTAAGCGGGAAACCCTCTTAAACAACGAAACCGAGCATTTACAGAGCAAATGGAATTTAATCGACTTAAAATGACTAACGGATCTAACTCAACTGTGTGTCTTTACTGACACAGTTACTTGTTTTATTTCTTATACTGACAAGGAAGCGTCACTGCAGTGTGAGAGTTTAGCAAAAAGTAATTTAGTTCGCAGCTGGAAAAATATCTGTAAAAAATATATATAAAAGAAATCAGCGCATCTTCTCCCTCCAGCTATTCCCACCTCAACCCTTCAGCCCATGGAGAATGGCTTGACCGGAGAAGACCACCGAGTTAGGCAGCATTATTGATTTTCCACCTAGAGGTGCCGTCTACCCCATGTGTTTGTTTCTTCTCACCCATCGCACTTGCTTTATCGGAGTCGGATCGATAGAGGCACTTGTTTTTACTGCCTTACAAAAATACATGTCTTCGCCTCTCCTTACGAGCTTTTGGTGCATAATTTCTCCAGTGGTTCAAATAATTTGGGTTTGAAAGATTGACAAGTGTAGTTGTGCGGCCAGCTAGCAGAGGTGAGAGGACGTGTTGGAGAAATTAGAGCAAACGTGTTAGGCCTCATTCACACGGACGTCTGAACCAGGCGTTTTTCTGGCGTTCGTGGTCGCAGGTGAGCGCCTATTGAGCGCCGCCCGTTTTCTTCTCATTGCAGCAAATCAAAGCATCCACACGGACATTCAGCCCCGGCGTTCGGCCGGCTGTGCGTTCGGATGGCGTCAAATAAACGCTGCATGCAACGTTTCCTTGGCGTCAAAATCCCGACGAACGCGAGGAAAACG
>JBBPDB010000023.1:6467764-6478707 GCA_037974465.1 Brachypetersius altus | reverse complement strand
CAGCTTTATTAACAGCATTTTCATAACAACGAGCCAACAACATAACACGGGTAACATCCACGTTTTTTTTCTGTGCAGCTCGCGGCCCAGGGGTTGGGGACCACTGCTCTATAGGAAGCATGCCCATTATTGCATCAGTTATGAGTTTAACTAAATCAGTGACTGGATAAAGTGAGTAAATATGACAGAAGAACTACTGGGTTCATGAGACTGTACGATGCTTTGAAGGGATTGATGTGAAAGTTAACGTAACTTTGGTAGAAGATGTGGAATGCTCTCACTCCAGACAACCTGCAGTGCAAAGGCATTTAATCAAACTGACTGTGTAAATTTCAGGCAAATACTAAACAATGATCTGTATCAAATTTCACTTTAACATATTTGCACAACATAATAAAAACATATTATCTGTACACCTTTAAGAGACAATGTAAGTACAGTAATTCCCCAGGAGTCGCGGATTCAGTCACACAACGATATTTTTAAAGAACCAAACTCATCGTTTTACGTGGAAATCCCCACAATAACGTGGAAACTGCAAATATCCTTGCCATTTTTTTTGAGAACCAAACTATATTACCACCACCAGCCCAGGGGTGGCAGTAATACACTGAGAAGTTGTCAACCACCATAAAAAGAAAAAGCCTGTTGCAGCGCCTTCTCTGTGTCCTGTCCTCCTATTTTAGTGTTTTAAACTTCCCCCTTCAAATTTCCAAGTTATGTCAGTTTATTTAGTATTAGTTAGCAGTGCCCTGTCTAAACATGGAGAGATTGGAGAGAGTGGAGAGTTATTTAAATGTTTCTTTTGTGTACGAGTGTTTGCAAGCTGCTAATGCTAATGCTAGCGTTTTTTTAAAGCAATAAAGTTTTCTGATTATTTATTTACCTTTACATTTTCTTTAAGGGTAATGTATTAAACTGAGTTTAAAATGAAATTAAAGTGTTCTGGAAGCATATTCAGGGGCATATTTAGATTTTGCACTATAAAATGGCATTTTTAGATATTTTTTTTACCAAAACACAACAACTTTAAGCAGGTGCTCTTGGAACGTAACTCTAACGAACAGCGGGGGATTTCTGTAGTCCCAAAATTGTGCTTTGAAGAATCCTTTATGCATTAAATTGTTCTTTGATTGTCCACTGTCCTACACATAACTGTCTTAACAAAAAAAAAACATTGAAGAACTATTACCATTATTATATGTTAATTCAAAAAGATTTTATACCATTTCTATTACCTCAATACATGTTCACACAATGTAAATGACAGGCACCAGTTTTAAATGTATAAATACAAGTAATCCAACGTATATTTTTTGACTTGAGCTTGGCATTTCCCTGACTGTGTAGAGAACATTTTATGGACATTGAAAAGAAGGCTTTTCTTGTTCAGCAGAAAGAAGAGAAGCCTCTGGTAGTGTTCAAAACTGTTCTCCAAACACTGCTCCACACTGTTGGTCCTTTATCAGAGTGAGTGTTGGAGGAGCCCTTAGGTCAGGCCTGGGGTGGGCTGAGGAAACGTAGGTGTGCAAGAAAGAAAAACTGGCTCCAGTGAAAATGTTACCATAACACACCGTGGGCACTGGAGGAAAATGCCATTTCTCACAAGAGCTATAAACCTTCGGTGGTGTCCCAGAGTCACCCTCATTAGAGAGAGAAAAGGCAGCATTGTTTCCTGGGGTCTGTTCATTTTAAGGTCTTGGAATCCTCTCTCCTACACAAGTGCGCTTGTCTGTGGGCTTACATTTAACTTTGCGTGTTAAAATGCATCATATTATAACACATGTAAAGTATATTATTCCTACAAATTATACTTGGACAAATAGTACTGACAAATTATTTTAGACAACATGTTATTGTCTATAAAGATAAAACAGTCTTACAGTGGCAGCATGTATGCATCTACTTAACTCAACATGGCTGCCTCATGCTTATTGGTGGAACATAAATACATTTCTATTACTGATAGCTAAACTGAATGTGCTTTTTCTTGTCTGTGGGCTTAGATTTTACATCAGAACAGAGATGTAAGTGATGTTTGCAAGTTAAAATTCAACATATTATAATAGTTTTACAGAACCTAAGCCTTGAGTGTCTTCAAAACCTTCAACAAATTACACTTGGACAAACAGTACAGGCAAATAATTTTTAGTTGCCTACTGTTATCAATGAAGATAATACAGTCTTAATGTGCCATATTTAATTGCTGGCAAATGAGAAAATTATATTAGCTGTTAGCTAGTTGAATATTGTTAGCTAGTTAGCTATATAGTCCCAAAATGGTGCTTTGAAGACCAGTTTAACCATGAGAAGAATCCTTTTTGCAATTAAACTGTTCTTTGATTGTTCATAGTTCTACACATAACCATTTAGCAAAAAGCCCTTGAAGATCCTACTGAAGGGCATACAGTAGACCAGTACAACACTGAAGAAAAACACATCTGACAACAAACACATATCAGCCTACTCAAGGTATTGGGATAAGGAGGAAACTGCATACATTTGATTTAGTTCACAGTACATCGGGTAATTGACATGCAAGTGCTTATATATGCCAAAGGAAGCACAAAAAACAAAACAATCCACTCATCAATGCAAAAGAAAATCAGTGAGTTTTATCTGGACAAAAGATGCATCCATCATGCCATATTGCAGCTAAATTTGCTAGCAGGCGACTCGTATCCCATGCTGGAAATAGGCCGATATCTTGAAGAGATGAGATATGTGGTGGAGTTAACGTATGTGTGTGTGTGTGTGTGTGTGTGTGTGTGTGTGTGTGTGTGTGTTTAATAGAAAGAGAGAGGGTATGAGCGTGGGTGTGTAGTGTTGAGTGGGTGGGAGGCAGTTTACGAGAAGCGACATATCAGGCGGAAAGCGTGCCCTCTCAGTCAGTCTGTCCACATTGCAGAGGCGTTGGGCAGATAAAGGATGGAAAATGGACACGGTCCAGGCACACGGCCAGAATCCTTTCCAATACACTTTCAGGAGGCATTTAGCTTAATATGTATAAATGTATGAATATTCTATTATTTAATTAGGTTTATTTGCTTGATTACAAAGGTCAACAGGTCAAAATCATCACAGATAAGTTTATGTGGGTTTTGTAATGTTTTTCAAGCTGATTTCAGATCTGTGTTTAGTTTTTCCTGCACATACAGTTTTTGCGATGAAGCTAGTATATAATAATCATATGCTGAGTGTTTTTGAAGAAACAGTGGTAGCTGACTGACACTGATCCTTATATCTATGCCACAGTGTGGCCTGTCTGACTTTGAAACATTGAAACAGTTACTTGATTGGTGCTTGATGTTTAATAAAACCCACATGTAAATGTATTGCAAATCTAATATTACTCATAATTCAAAAAGTTGGTGTGACTGAAAAAAATGAAATCATGAAAAACCTATTTAGAAAAGTGTGTTGTGGTTTCAGATGATTACAAAAAAATGTTGACCTGTGTAATCAGTATCACAAATACCGACACCTCTCAATATGCAAATAAACCCTCTAATCAGTCACACATTTTATTGTGTGTTGTGACCCTCCAGTGAGTGTTAGGATGATCCATGGTGTTCTATAAACTAAATGTTTTGATACAAATAATTCAGGCCACTCTTCAGTCATGTTACACTAAGGGGGGTCCTGTATGTTTTTTTTTTTAAATTTTTGCAAGGTATTTTTGTAATGCCAATATCAATTAAGTATTTTACCCATATTGCGCAGCCCTAGTGGGGGTTCTAGGTGTGGAAAGTTCTTAATCAGGGTTTATCACAGACCCCTAGAATTCTTTACAATTCCAAGGTGTCCATCCAAAGAGACAGACTGTCAACACGGAGGGTCTTCTCCAAGGGTTTGAGGGTTTTGCCGATTAGATTTCCACATTCCAATGATAGAGCTGGAGACGCTTCCTTGGTGCTGTGGGAGACATAGAGCTAACTGGAAGAGATATGCACTCTGAGACCCTGATGAGCACAGATAAGGATATCTCTCCCCTATGTGCCATAGACAGGATCCATTCAAGTATCATCTGTGATTGGACTCTGCATTTGACAACATGATTGCATCTTCAAGAGAAGTAGGTGTCTGATTCCAACTCAAAGGGGAAGAAAGGAGTACTGCCTTGCCTACTTGAGGAGATGGGTGGAGGAGATACCACCGCGAAACTGCCTATACGTGATTCATGCTGAGAATGAATGCTTTTCTGTTTACTCATTCTTTCACATTGCATTTTTTGGACAATGCTTTGCATCTATGCTAACGTGCTGTTAACATCCTTAACTGTGGGGAATTCCTAGCTGGCATTTCAAATGAGTATCCAGAAACATCACTCAGGATCATATTCTAAACTTTGAACGTCAGCCTCTAACCACACAACCTGCTCACAGTGTAATTTGGCCTGTGCACACTAAGGCCAGAACAGTACAATAAGGCCTGAACAAGTTTTAAAAATATTCACACCTAGATCAGTTACAGTATGGCATTGTTAAGTTCTCGCAACTATAAAGAGGTTTCCTCTTCACTCATACTTGCCAAGGCATCTGAGAAAACAGCATGCTTTGTGTCTTCCTTGTTAACTATTTCCATATCATCTTAGCTCTCACTGCATGGAGCTGATCCCTTAGGGCTGATTTAGTGGTTTGACTATAGGCTCAAATATTAGCTTCCTACTAAGCCAGGCCCACGGATGGCAGCACCACTTTTTCCGTTTGGGTGTGTGTTGAATGGCAAGCTTAAGTCTCGTTAGATTTGAATGGAATCTGTGCAAGAAAATGTGTTTGTGTTTGGAAGCATGCCTGACACTCACTCATGAATGAGAGAGAAAAAAGCTTTAAGTCCAGCACTGCATCTCATATTTGAAATCCTCTTAGATAAAGATGATGATAGTATTGTGAAGTGGAGATGGTCATGTTTGCTCTAAACAATGGCACAAAATGTCCTCATGTGGTAGGTAATTACATTGATGAAGAGGAGTAGATGCGATGAGATTGCCATAATTTGTACATCTGTACCTCTTATACCTAGAACATGTAGAACGTATTTCGTAGTGTCACTCCAGTCTTTTGAATGATAAAACGGGCTAATCATTTCTCAGCTCTACCCGCTGAATCACAGATGAAGTCCTAGTAAACTGGAATATAAAGTGCTACATTTTTATGATGAGGAAAAGCTTTGTGTTTTACGTTTCCATCCATCTCTCATTCCTCAGTGACCAGATGCAACTTCTGCACCATCATAAGAGACGCTGTGCTCCTGAACCTACTTAGCTTATCTCCCTTCCTGACCTATTCACACTTGAATTTGTAGAGAAAGTTGCTAAATCTTCAGGTTTGTGTTGCATTTGTGTTCAGTGTGCCACATCTGTCTTCCAGCTGAAGTGCTCTGTCTAAACTGTGTTAAATACCTCAGCATGAGCTGCTGACAGAAGAAGGACCTGGCACCCCTTTCAACTGCTAACACCAAAGCACTGTGGAAACTCATTAGGGACTACTGTGTGCCTACCTGAAACAACAGCTCTGGCAGTGAGATACAAATAAAAATAAGAAGTGTTTGAAGATGGCAGTAGGTTTGCCTGATAGTGATACTGATGTAGACATGCAAGTTGCATCCACAAGTGTATATTTCAGATATGGAAGAGAATTTACTATACTATGGAAAAAAAACAACCCTTTTTTGTGGGTCCCTTAATTGAAACCTGCCGCACATCTGTTCGCTGTTTAAAAGACGTATTATTCTTCTCATACTATGCCTGAAAACAAATAAAACTTCCACATTTTATAGCATGTGCGTATCTTTCTCTTGTTGCGTGTCTCCATTTTGAAGGAGGGCTTTACAGTCCCCAGCCTTTAGCAGGAAGTCTTGAATAAAGAGAAGCAGGAGGAGGTTAGGAGGGTCCAACCAGATGGTGCTAAATACTGATTAAACCACAGATCTTTGAACCCCATAGATCTTTCCAATTAGCTGTGTGGACAACAGGCTATAGTAGCGGGAGATCGGGAGGCCCCCCAGTGAGACTTCATTCCCAGCTTTGTCACCTGACACTTCCCCCATGCTAACAGGCCTGTAAGAGACTCTTCAGATGACTCAAAAACATGTGAGTGGCTGAATTTCAGTGTGACAAGTGTGAAGGGACAAGAGCCAGCAGGCAACAAGGAATGCTGTGTATGAGGGCTCTCAATATGGACCCAGCATGTGTGGGTAAATGTGTGTAATGAGCTTGTGCTTGTCTGTAGGTGCACTGATGTTTTATGCTTTTGTGTAGAAACAGATGCCAAGTTACTCTGTACATCTCTGGCTAGATTGAATTAATTAGTAATAGTTTCCTTAGTTGTACTGACTAAAGTCATTTTGTGGTTTGTTGCCCACAGAATACTTTGACCCCAACTCCCCTCAAATGCAAATACACATTAAGACTTTACCTCTTGCCTGAGGTGTGCATGTGTGTATGTGAGCTCTCTCAGCTGCTCACCTGCTTTTCATTAGCAGCAAAAGAGGATTAGCACTAGTGTAACAATGCCTACCGTGAGAAAGAGCAACATCATCAGTCTGCCTGTGACTGCATTGCTTAACTCCGTCAGCAGCTCGCGAAGTAGCACGTCTCGACCTGTTCCTCAAATAAGCCCTCCTGCATAACCACCCCTCCTCTGGGAAGGCAACCTGAACCTGCCTTTAGTCTGCTTCCTCCCCAACAAACAAGCACTGCTCACAGGTAATCATCCAGAATCCCCTCTGTAAACTACCCCCACCTAGCTTCAGGGCTGAATGATCTGGGTCTGAAAGCCTTTATCCTATGGGCTGAATAAGCAGGACGAGCCTTTGTGTTGCTTTCCAGCAAGCTGTGGGCCAAGATGTTTGCAAGTGCAATTCTCTTATCTTGCAGAAAATATTCTGGTTGGATAGTTTCATAATTTGTTGATCACTAATTTTTTTGAAACTTTTGAAACCCTGCTGAACTGCTAAGCTCTTAATGTAAAAGTTTAACATTTTGTAAGAGTAACAAAAGATACTTGTTCCCTTAAAGACCTTGGGATAAACAGTTGATAGTAAGAGGCAGGTGCAATGTCGACAGCACCAATGTATTTTTACACCCGCGTTTACAAGCATTCATTTAATTTATCGTATTGTAGACATAACTCGCTTGCTGAATTTGGTAACCAAGGGACAACCTCAGTGTTACAGTGAAAAGCACTGAAATGCTGTATTGACTAAAGATGAGAGATGACATTTCTTTCTCACTGTAGGGATGGCAATGGGACATATATACTTATACACAGCATTTTGTTTGTATGTGTATGTGTGTATTTGTATGTTAGCCACATCATGTTGTCTATTCATGTTTATAAAATCACAATTAGTAGGGAGAGCTTTCAAAATCCTTGTTGCTGTTAAATATACTCAATAATAAAGTTAAAAGACAAATGCAAGTTAATTATATTGTGGCGAGCTGGCGGGCAGGACTGGCTCTGTTGAGCCCTGTTGAGCCTATTGGGCCCTGGGGGGGTGTTTTGGGTTCATACAGGGGACATTGCCAGTTGGCACCCAAAAACTGAGGGGGGTTTATTGATTGAAATTACATGCACCTCTGGTTCTGGCGGGAAAAGGGGTGTCAGTGGGAGATGCTTAGGGGTTTTTCAGTCAGTTGGGGTGTAGACAGCAGAGAGTGAGGTTGTGTGGCTGCTGTGTGCTGTGTGAGTAAGGAGAAATAAATGCTGAAGAAATGCAAGATCCAAGTCGTCTGGCGTCTTCCTCTGCTGCTCGTCACAGTATTTTTTGGGGGAAAAAGGTTCTGTGTAATTCACTAATCAAAACAATAGACAGAAATGTAACAATAGATAGATAGAAAAAAATTTGTTAAGGGTTGCCCTGCACCACATCATTCTGCTCTGTCAGTGTTCCCCTTCTGCTGCCTTTAGGGCAAGGCCATTTAGCAAGTCTGTTAAGGTGAGAAAGGCCAAGGCATTCATGCACTAACAATGGAGCAATAACTGCTGCATAGTAATAACACTTCCATGAGGCAGCAGGTTAAATCTGGCAATGTGTGCTCCACTGAGTAATGCTAATTGCTTTGTCTGTCCAGTCTGCACGCTGTATATATAAACATGTGTATCTGATGGATTATGTCTCAATATTCATATGTGGTTGTCCTAAAATTCATGTCCAACAAGTTAATCAGACATCACAGGTAAATTAATCTAGGGTAATATTGCACTCGTCAAATGTCCACATGGAACAGAAATATCCCAAACAAAGATTCAATCTATTTGTGTGTACAGGCTGTAATTCATAACTGCAAAGAAGACCACAGCAATTATGGTATTTTAGGCCAGGCTTTTATCTTATGATGTCAATCATACAACCACAGCCTATAATAATGTTGAACTTGGAGTTCTTAGTTTAGCATGTAGATATGAAAGGAAGGTTTTATGGATTTATGGAGGGACGTTCTCCTTCCATAGAGAAACACAGTGTGCCCAGACGTGGAATTCCCTGACACACACACATTCATGCATTCCTCATGTCCACCTTCCTGCCCGATCAGAGGAAGATAAAAAACATATGTCCACATATGTCCACTTTTCTCCTGTTTACTTTTTTTTGTGCTTTACCACCCATCATCAGATATAGAAGGTGAATCCTGGTGTTTATTAGAGGTCTCTGATGGCCCTGGCCAAGCTTGGGAAGAAGGAGTG
This sequence comes from Brachypetersius altus, assembly GCA_037974465.1. Lineage (NCBI taxonomy): Eukaryota > Metazoa > Chordata > Actinopteri > Characiformes > Alestidae > Brachypetersius > Brachypetersius altus. Next base: position 6,470,020 of record JBBPDB010000023.1, on the reverse strand, counting down.
GACTTGGCTGTGGTCTGGGGCGCTGGCTTTCACACAAACTACAATTTGGCCGCTCTGTCCATCCAGTACAATAAGCACCACATCACTGAGCTGATCCTTCCAAGTAGAGGATGAGGCAAATTCAAATGAAGCCTGCAGGTGCTGCTTCTCAAGAAATTCACCACTGGAAACAAGTTTCAAATACAGAAATTCTGAAGAATTTTTAAAATGCTGCTTACATTGTATAGTCTAAACAAATTTATTAGCATGGCTGAAAAAAAATAGTCAGCAAACCACAAAAAGATGCCTATTCAAACAACATGAAATCAAATAAAGTGTCGCATGAAGAATTAGAGGAAAACATCTATTTAGCACAAAGATTAATGCGAGATGAGGTATACTTGACTCACATTGACTGCAAGATTAGGCAAAATTTAATGTAATGATACTTTTTCCAAGTAATCCTTGCAAATTGTGTAAAAAAAACCCACACAAATCAGAATGATGAGGTTTCATATGAAAGAATGATGATTTAGTATTAATGAATAAGAACATTAAAATAAAATGTATTTGAATACAAATTAAATGGAATAATAAGGTAAATTAAAATTAGCCTTTTAGAGATCGACCCATCAGAGCAGCAGTTTGAGGAAAGGTGTGTGTGTGTGTGTGTGTGTGTGTGTGTGTGTGTGTGTGTGTGTTCTGGCTGTGGGCCCTGCAGGCTGGCTGGCTGATGGAGGAGCCTCTGACAGGCTCTGCGGGAATAAGGCTGGGCAGGCAGGGAGAGATTGAGGGCACCAGGTGTTTGGGGCCTGAGCATGCTCGGAACTCTGAGAGCACTCTATGTTTAGATGTTACATGACTTTACATGTGCTGTTTTTTCTGTGGCTGCTGCGTTTGTTGAAGATAAAAACAGTTGCCCTGCCAGTGTGTGGACCACCCTCTCGCTTGGGCTGAACACTCACTTCAGACTGCAACCCTATCGCTCTTCAAACTCCTGCCTCTCTGCAGATCGATTGAGTCTTAGCTTAAAAAACACCATGGCAGCATTCCCAAACAGTGGTTTAGGTTTAATACATAGGCTACTTTACTCTTTCAAATAAATTTCAAATCACCCATAAATGGTGACAGAATACTGAGGACAGTTAGTGTGGCTTGTTGATTTGCAGCTTGGATTTGTGGTTTGTTAACTGCTTAATTCATTTTAATAGTTTCAGCATTGCCTTGATTGAGTGCAGAGCAACCTTGCCTAAGGCCTAGGAAAATGATTTGAGGTGGACTGCAGACTGGTCCTTGTGGGAGGGTTGCAATGGGAGACATAACTGTTTGCTTAGATGAGTGGTCTGCAAGTGTATGTGCAGGTGCATTCTTGTGACTGTGCCATGGACACCTCATGCCAGCAAATTGTAATAAAACAAAAAGTTATTTTACAGTAAATGACATAATTGTAACTCAAAACTTCATATAACCAAGAATAATGTGTAGCAGATAACAATGTAATGTAAACTTAATATGGGACTTGTTAAACTATTGTGTATGAAACCCCAGACAACCCTTGTATTAGGCCACTACAAATGTTTTACTACTAATAGATTGTGACCTAAATAAAGTCTGAACAAATTAAAGATAAATATTTCTTTGTCCACCCCACAAGAGAACACTGAGATTGGTAAAAAAAATATGATGCTTGGACATTCATGGGCTTTGCCCCTGTTATGTTTGTTGTTGGCCAAATGCTTTGTTTGTTTTTCTAGAAGGTAATTCTTGTCTGCCAGGGCAAGTGATTTTAGCAGACCTACCACTCTTTCCTAGACACCCCCCAAAGATGGATGACCAAGGGGTCAGTGCCATCACCCTTTCTTGGCCTTTCCTGAATAATGGGGCCTTCATTAATAATAAGCAATCCATAGTCTCCGACCTAAGGTTCTGACCTAAGATTCAATGTGGCAGGCGCTTGTTCTCATTAGTCTACTTATGGCATGTCCTTGCAGGACTAAGTGGTCCACTCTAGATGATGAGTTTGTTTTTTGTTTTTTTTGAGCAGTGCATTAGTTTAACCATGTACCCGACCAGCAGTGGGTATGTGGAGCGTGAAAGCAGTTTTGTATTAGGAGCACAAGTGCAACTTTATAAAACAGCACCAAGAAAACATGTGTGAAGGTCTGCTGTCAGACTGTCGTTTGTGTGTGCGTGTGTGTATGTTATAGGTTGAAAGTCACTTGGGAGCAGAGTATCCCTACTGAGAGGGTGATGCACATCATGTTTCAGCACTCTCAC
>JBBPDB010000023.1:6404897-6421930 GCA_037974465.1 Brachypetersius altus | reverse complement strand
ACTAATATGTATGAACTTTAATAAGAATAATGATTTAATATGAAAGAAACTTTAATAAGGATAACATTTCTCCAACAAAAAATCTATCATCAGAAAACTTCACAATACTGAATTATCTCATAAAATTCCTAGTAGAGACTCTGCAGCTTATAGCATAAAGGAAAAAGTGTAGAATGGTTTGTTTGCCATTGTATTAGCAGGTTTGGTTGTGAGTCAGCTTTAAAATAATTCAATTATAAATGAAGTTCATTTATTATTAATCTTGTGGCAATGAATGTATAAATTGAGTGAGTGTCCATTATGATCTCTGTACATTGTGTTACTACAGTTAGTTTCACTTTTGCAGATGTGGATTGGTTTGTTATTCTGGTGAATTTAACAATCTGGGGATTCTCTGTGAAATCTGGGGGATTCTCTGTTGTTGTTGGGTCAGGCAAGTGGCACAGATGGAGGAGGAATAGGAAGCAAAAGCGGGGCTGCAGAGGGGGCATACGTGCTAGGCTAAGGAAGCAACCACTGAAACCACCGCTTCCAAGCATATTCCTCACAAAGGCCCGGTCCATTGCACACAAAATCAACAAACAAGACTTACTAACTGCTGCAAATGGATCAATACGGGACTTCTCTGTATCCATTATCACGGAAATGTGGCTACACCCAGCCATCCCTGATGTTTTGGTGCATCTGGCTAACCACACGCTACATCGGTGGGACTGCAACAGCACCTTGGGTAGGAAAAGAGGAGGTGACATCTGCATTTATATACACAATGGCTGGTGCACACAGAGTCATATTATTGGAAACCACTGCTCACCGGACATAGAGAGACTATCAATCCTGCTACGAACATTTTACCTGCCGAGTTCACAGCGGTGGTAATAAGAGCTGTTTACATACTGCCCGATGCTAATGCTAGCTTAGCACATCTACACAATACCATAAACAAGCAACAGAGATCATATGCTGAAGGGGTCCATATCATAGCCGGGGAACTTAATCAGGCATGTACTAAAACATCAGAAATGCGTGCAGAGACATACCCCTCTCACACCTTGACTTGTTCGATCACATCAGTCTACTACTTATCCCAGCATAGACCCCCATCAGGAGGAAAACTAACCCAATTCAATCATTACAGACACTCTCATCTGGAAACTTCACCACCTTAGACTCTTCCGTCACCTCTGCAGCTGGATTAGAGACTTTTTCACACACCACCCCTAGTCTGTTTGGCTGGACACCTTTCTCTCCTTCACGATAACCCTGAGCACTGGCTCGCCACAAGGCTGTGAGTTGAGCCCACTTTTACTGTACCGCAAACCCACTCACACCTCTGGCCCCATAATCAAGTTTGCAGACGACTCCACCGTGGTTGGCCTCATCTCTAGAGGGGATGAGTCCATAAGCTGACTCAGTGGTACTCTGCAAACAACCTGACTGTGAATACAAAAAAGACAAAAGAACTCATACTAGACTTCAGGAAGTGCACAGCTGATAATCCCCCATCCTCATAAATGGAGATTGTGTGGAAAGAGCTCACACCTTCAAATTCCTGGGGATTCACATCTCTGATGACCTATCCTGGTCAACAAACACCACAGTGGTTATGAGGAAGGCACAGCAGCGCATGCGCTTTTTGTTCTCAGGAAAGTGGGTCTGCTGACCACTTTCTACCGCTCGGCCATAGAGAGCATCCTGACTTTCAGTCCCACATGCGGGCTTCTCAGTGGTCGACCGGAAAGCCCTACAGAGGGTCATAAGGTCAGCACAAAAGATCATCGGCTGCCCCCTTTCTTCAATGGACAACATTGCTGACTCCTGCTTCCTCTCCAGAGCCAAGAACATTTCTAAAGACAGTTCCCACTCTGGCCACTCCTTGACCTTATGCCCTCAGGGAGGCGCTACAGGTCATTAAAATCAAAAACAGACACTTAAAGAGCTTCTACCCCTATGCCACTCAGACTCTAACAAACACCACAAATAATACTATGTCTGTAGCACATTACCTGCCATGACACTTTCTTCTAGTTATTTACATATGTGTGTACATGTATAAACTTGTCTGTCTGATTACCGTAAAGGGCACCTGCAATCTGACTGTATCTTGTGTACAGTGACAATAAAGGCATCTTTACATTTAAATTGTAGTATGTTTAGTGATACAGCTGCTTTTGTTGAAGCACTAGAAAATGTTGAGTTGATGTTACTAAGTGATCTGCAACACGTTTTTTAAACATTTATTTCCTCATTGACAATTTTATAGCCACAGAACCTTGCACTGTGCTGTGATTAAAAGTGCAGACAGTTCACTTCTCTGTTTTTGTGAAGTCTGTAGCTCACGGTGAAAGACATCTGCAGAATATCCCTTGAGGCTCTCCCAGCAATGTTTTTATCCCAATGTTGTGAATTCATTATCACACTTTTGTAAATATATTTTAATATACAGATTATGCGTCTGATATGTTTTACCATTGTATCATGTTTTTGTGTGACGCTTGGTGTGAAAACATAGTGCTACTGGTAAATCAGTGTATGTAAAGAGGGTTTTCATGCAGGGGATAAGTCGAGGGTCTCTCACCTGGATCTCATCAATGCTGACTTCATACCTTTGCATCAGAATTTGCTGACTTCACACAGGGTTAAATGAAAAAGTAAAAATTTGCAAATATCTCACTTTGAAAATTGCTCCCTGTGAAACAATGCGTTTTCTTTAATGTGTTCACGCAATCGAGCACTAATTGGAGCCAAAAGCAATATGAGTAACTTAAAAGTTACATGCCAAAATGCCCCCCTTAGCAGATGTACCAAAAAGCAAAGGAATAAACAACAAGACTTAAGAAGGCACAGTATTGGATATGTAAGGCAAGTGCTTTATCTCTTGCTACAGACTAGAAAAATAAGAAAACAGATAGCTCAATTTGGATCTTCTCATTCAAATATCTCAATTTGGATCTTATTATTATAAAGATTTCTTTTATTCTCAATGAAAATGTAATAATTATAGCTCATAGAGCAATTGTGAGACACCAATCTCATTCATCAAAATGTGGGTGCTTGTGTGGCACTATGAACATGAGCACAATGCTAACTGGAACTCCATGTTCTATGTAGACTCCACTGCATAAACTTCCTAAACTGACAAGGTGTGCTGGTCTCTCTACATTGAACAAAATCACACATATTGGCACAAAGGGATTGTACCTAACATCATGGTTTAGCAATCCAGTCATATTACAGTCATGGTGTGACAAGATTGCGAAAGCTGGAAGGTTCTAGTCACAAAATGGTACATTAGGTGGTGGGTGCTTCCAACTACAGTACAGTATCCAAAGTGTTAACCACACGCAGCCTGTTACACAGAACTCTGAACTGTGGATCCTGGAATGTTTACACCCTGGTGAGCTGTGTGACTTGAGATTGAACAGAATGCAGAACGGTGAACCTTGAACCTTGAGCACCCATCAAACCCCTCTCAGGATAAGCTTATGGAAGTACACTAGAGTTTGTTCATATCTAAGATTGTAAAAATTATCTTTGGGCACAATGCTAGCACCAGGTCTGTTTTAACAAGCTCAAAGAAAAACAATGTTGCCACACCAAATAGGACCCCAGAGAGGTACTGTATGATGTAAATGCACAGCAAATGGCTGTGAGAAAGATGAGGAGGTGAGGAAAAACCTTGAGAGAAACCAAGACTCAAAAGGGGAACCCATCCTCCTCTGGTCGACCTAGATGGAAAAGAAAAGAAAGTCTCAATTGAGATAACTAAAAATCCCTTAATCATGTCCACAAATCAGCCATGGATGGCTAATAAGAGTCAATAAGAGTATCTGTGAATCTCTAGTCCATAACAGCCACTGGAGCTTTAAACAGCAATTGCCTTTGGATAGGGGAAGAGGACATGAGGGGTCATAGCAGCCGAACCAGTCAAGGACATCTAGGCATGGGGCACCAGTTATTGCAGACCTGGGAAGGTGGTGGCCTGGGGTCCCAATAGTGATTGTTCGAGCTAGACGTATGTGCAGTGGTTCCCTTGGTAAAAAAAAGTTCTGCTTATATTGTACTGAGTGCAAGTTGAGACTCCAGCATGCCTCTCTATAACGTCGTAGTTAGAAAGGACAGAGCTGAAAGCGCACCCTGAGACACTAGCACCCCTCCACTCCACCGTCAACAAACTTGATTGATGGTGAGAAGTGGCGGGTGTGACAGCCCCAGCATCCCAGTTTACTTGAATTCTCAGTGCCCACCACCTCCCTGCTTTACACCCTTCATCTAACAAGAAAAATATATATATTACAAAACCCTGACTAAACAAGTAGGTTTTCAACCTGGACTTAAAACTGAGACTGCGTCTGAAGGTATTCAGGTGCTATGCCATTAAAGGCTTTATATTTCTTCAGGTGCCTTTTGGTGGGCTGCCATGTGCCTTTTACTAAGCAGTGGCTTCCGTCTGGCCACTCTTCAATACAGGCCTGATTGGTGGATTGCTGCAAAGTCCTTATGGAAGGTTCTCCACTCTCTACAGAGGACCTCTGGAGCTCTGACAGAGTGACCATTGGGTTCTTGGTAACCTCCCTGACTAAGGCCCTTCTCCCCCAATCGCTCAGTTTAGATGGCTGGCCAGCTCTAGGAAGAGTCCTGGTGGTTTTGAACTTCTTCCACTTATGGATGATGGAGGCCACTGTGCTCATTGGGACCTTCAAAGCAGCAGAAATTTTTCTGTAACCTTCCCCAGATTTATGCCTTGAGACAATCCGGTCCCGGAGGTCTACAGACAATTCCTTTGATTTTGTGCTTGGTTTTTGTACTCTGTCACGAACTGTCAACTGTGGGACCTTATATAGACAGGTGTGTGCCTTTCCAAATCATTTCCAATAAACTGAATTTACCACAGGTGGACTCCAATTAAGCTGCAGAAACATCTCAAGAATGATCAGGGGAAACAGGATGCACCTGAGCTCAATTTTGAGCTTCATGGCAAAGGCTGTGAATACTTATGTACATGTGCTTTCTCATTTTTTAAATTTGTAATAAATGTGCAAAAATCTCAAGTAAAATGTTGTCATCATGGGGTGTTGCGTGTAGAATTCTGAGGAAAAAATGAATTTAATCAATTTTGGAATATGGCTGTTATATATATTTTTTAATATATACTGTTATATAATATAAACATATATTAAATTAAATAGCTGTACAGATTCAAAGTACATTGTACAATTGTACCAACACTTTTTAGGTTTTATACCATTTTAGATCATAAAACAACAGTTTGTGTGTCTCTATGTAATTTATTCTTCACTGCAGATAATGCACTGTTGCAATAGCAGGTGCTTTATTATAATAGGTCATCAGCATATGATTAATCTGAGGATAAAATATGCCACAGATTTACACATTTTGCATCTATTTTTTACTTAACAAAAAATGCTGACAATCTAAATACAGGATATTTTTATTTGCTTGTGGTGGAACCTGATGAGGGCTACATGGCATGCATAGCAGGATAAGAACAACACAGAGACTCTGGCGATAATATAGTATTAGTTAATGTAATCACAGTTTAATAAGGCATGATTGATTGATAAATGGATATGAATATTTAAACTTTTCCAAATACTTTTCTTAAGAGTCAAAGCCAATTTTTTATAATGTTGAAAATTCTGTCAGACTGTTTGGACTTTAAACATCCGTGAGTTTTGAATACATTTGTAGATTTTAGAGAGTTCATAACTTGCGTTTGCTTAAACTGTTCTAATCAGTGTCAATATGGCCCTCATTAGTCAGGATGACCTCTATGATGTCATGTGTGATGAGTGACAGACAGCCTCAGCATGGCTTAATTTTACAGACAGTGCATAATCACAACATAATCTGCATTACATTATTCAGGCACATTATAACTACAATGGCGTGCTTTACGTGACTTAAGTAAGTCTTACACAAGTTTTCGCATAAGCTTATACAGCAACTGTGTGACTATAGAGCTTATTCAAATTACCTATCCACCTTTTTGGCCTACAGCTGTTTAGCCTCACCCAGTCATGCTGAAGTTGTAAGCAATATTTCAGCCTGGACTTTCTATTAAAGAAAGCACAAAACTGGACCAACACTCTTTATTCTATGGGATAAAGAGAGGTAGGAAAATGACTGTGTGAGAATAACCTCACAAATGTCTAAAGCGGAGCTCAAAGAAAAAATAAATAAAGGAAAAATAGGTAGGAAACAAGTCACTTTGTTTTTCTTAACCCTCCTGTTATGTTCGTTTCTCAGGAACACCAGTGATGTTCCCGAAGTCAATTTGATCCCGGGCATGTTTAATTATCCAAAAGTGTCAGAAACCAAAAAATTTTAATAAACATTGTTAATACCTCATTATTAACTCCATTACTAACCATTTCAATCAATATTTGGTGTAATGGTGTTCTTTACCTCTCACAGATCATGTTTCAATGAGGATAATTCACTTGTTTTTCATGAAAAATGTCTTGGAATACATTGGAAAGACCTACATATAAAACACAATAGTTTTACATGATATTGATTATTTTTTTATTTTATTTAATAATTTAATTTTTTTTTCTTTTTATGAAGTGATATAGATAAAGTAACATGTTACACCTCTTCTGTTCTGGGTCAAATTGACCCGCTGATTAAAATCAAGACAAATGACACTGAACCAGAAATGAACAAAATAATAAAACCAAAAAAAAGACACACACACACACACACACTCACACTCACACATACTTACCTCACACACATTTGTGTACAAGGTGAAGTCCCTTCCTGGATCTCCCTCACTGTAGCTGCAGCAGCTGGGGTTCTTGGCATGTGCTGCCTGTTGTATATGTGGAACCACAAGCACTTCCCCAGCTCCTCAAGTAAGATGCGCCTCTTGTACAGCTTTGACTCGTTCCACTCAGGAAAGATCTCTGTCCAAATGACAAATGCGTTGTAGGCTGATACATCATACATTAATGATACATCAAGTAAAAGATGACCAGTAGCCAGCGTGCAGTCATTCGCTTGGTGCTGTAGGACCCTGTGTACATATGTGAGATGAACCATTTTCATTTTATATGTTGATTATCCTTATTAAGCTAAACACAAGAAGTTTCATACTGAAAAATTTTTGAGATTTTTTACATTTTAAATGGGTCAATTTTTCCCACAACATAACAGTGAAAATAACATTAATAAACTAATTAATTCAATTTTATTCTGAGAAATAAAGACTTGTTTGTCATGAAATCTAATAAAACTGGAAAAAAGAACAGAGAAATAGATAAATGATCTCATGCGTATCAAAGCAGCTTCTTATTTTTGTGTGTGAATTCTGTTAACGTTACTAAGAAATTTAAACTCCAGCAGACCCCTGACTGCAGTTCTCTGCACATGTCCCGCCTTTAGTACCCAAACACTGTGCCATAGACTCCGAACCATAAAGGAAATAAATATATTTTCCCCTCACCTTCTCGGTATTCTTTCAGTTTTGTGTGGTCAACTCCTTAGTGGGTCATGCCCACTGGTGCTGTCAGATATGTGGCAAGAATCAGCAAGAATAAAGATTCAAAAGAACCAGTAATGTGCATAATGCCAACCTAAACTTTCTTTCCTTGATAGATTTTTCAGTAATGTTGTTTCTCATTAACCAAGTTTAATTCACATTATAGACTAAATCATATTTTCTGGCATTATTTTCCTTTTCAGAAAAACGATAGTACATAATAAATAAGACTTTTTGGCAGCGTGAAAACACTATATACCAATGCACTCCATCCATTCTCAATAAAACAAATATGCTCATGACTTACATTATGCCTTCCCAGTCCAAATTAATCACTTTAAAACACTGAAAGGGTTTTCTGTGTGCTTTCTGCGTTGATAGACAGTTCAGGAAGATTGGTCAGCCTTACCCTCCTGACTGCAGGCTAGTCTAATGGGTGCATCATAAAGAACATTTTAGAAAGATCTTGTCAACAGACATTTATCTCAGTCCTCCAAGGCTTTTTTTATATTGTATATCATTCAGTGCATGGTTAGTTACTCTTACAATATAGAAAAATGTAGTTTTAAAGCACAGTTTAAAGGTTTTTGACTTTAGATTATAAACTCCATGTATTAAATTCTGTTTCGCGACATATCCATGGTATTATTGCCATTATCTAAGTGGTCACAGGTTTGCATGGCTGACATGTAGGTTTGCGGTGTGGCCACTAGATGGCAGCGATGACTCAATCTTCCTTGGAGAGAAAATTGACCTGTACCTACGGTTGTTTAGAAAACATACAGAAGGTATGTTAATGTACCATTAATTGTTTTTATGTCAGCACTGCTTGCTATATATCATTTGTGTGAAAAATAATTACCATTTTTTAAAAAGGAATTAGCTTGTTACGTGCACTTGGAAAGAATACAGTAGTATTGTAACATCCGAATAAACTGGAATCAATAACATAAACTATCTAAACAAACTTTAGGACACTGTACTGTGCCTCAGCTGAGTTGTTTAAGAAGATGAGTAACAACTCCCTAATCTAGTTGTGCCATTTGGAACTTAATGCCCTGGAGCTTTGGAAGCTTTGGAACTTTGGAGCTTAATGCCCTGCATGATTCCTCCTGATTCTCTCTAGTTTTTTGAGCTGAGAATACTGTAATTACATTGCTGAAGTGTTTTCTGTTCCTATTGATAGCAGTTTTTCTGTCTTCTGCCTTTATTTGAGGAATTCATAAACATCAGACTCCTGTTAATTGCTTTGCAGTTATATATATAAATATCCTCAGAGTCCAATTTCACTTAACTTGGGAAGAGTAACCCATACTGATGTGGTTTCTTATGTAAAGATTAGACTGCTCAGGAGCTCACTGAAATGCAAGACTGAGAATGAGGTCAAACTACACACACACACACACACACACACACACACACACACACACACACACACACACACAAAGAGTTTAAATACTTGACTGTCATTATAAACCCTGGCTGTCAGACTGACCAGTGGAGGGCCCTTAGGTAAGAGAGACAGTAAGAGAGGGACTTGCTGTCTAGATCCACAATCAGTGCTGACAGAGGTGGCTGAAGTAAGCAGCCTACTTCTGTATACTTTCTGTTAAGGTCCATGTATTTGCTAGGAATTTGTACTTATCTGTGTCTTTTTGCATGCATGGAAAGTATAGGAAAGGATACTGCAGCACATTTAATTATGCTGTGATTTCATTTAACAATGCTCAGAACCTAAAATAAACAAAAACTAGATACGACAGGGGCAGCAAATACACTCTTTTAATGTGGAAGTGAAAAGAACAGCTTGCAAAGTAAAACCAAAAGCAGCTAAATTTGGATATTTTTTAAATCAGTCACAGTGAAATGTCTATATACAGCATTAAAATCACTGAAATGCAGTTCAGAATGTTTTCAGAAGCTGAATCAGAAAACTTCGATTCCAGAGGAAAATTGTATATGACTACACACAGAGGCAAGAACAATATTAAATATACAGTCTAAATACAGAAAAATAAAAATCTATAGAACAAACCAATGTGGAATACACTATGCTATGTACACAAATGCTATAGATACTTAACTTGCACTTAAGTGAAATCTACCGACACAAATTATGGTTAGGAGTACATTATTGCACTTTGTAGAGATCAGAGATAGTAGACATAGTATAAGTAAGTTGTGAAATTGCACATGTTAAGACATTGCACATAATGATAATGTTTTAGCACCTGATAAGAACATTGTACGTGGTAGTTTCTTGGCATTGAAAAATAATACACACAGTCATACACATAATGGTAAGTGTGACACCGTAGGAAAACTTTTGGTAATTTTATTTGCAGCGGTCATGATAGGAACTTTATTTTGTTATAATGTTTTTTGAATGTGATTTGAAACACTGGTAAATCTAAACTAAATATTCAAAACTATTGTTTAGAATGTATCAGGCAGCACATTTCTAACCAGTTATTGTAAAAATATTTTGTGATTTAACTTGAGATGTAAAACTTTTAGACTCTCCTCTTATATTGGGCTGCAGTTGCTTATGACATGGTAAGCTTGTCTAGAGTGGAGAATTTCACTGTGCTTTGTTTACATCTAAAGATTATGTTTATGAAAGTGACCATTCATGTATTCAACTATTTTATATTCAATTTTCAAATGTTTCAATAAATTAGTTTACTATAATTCCTACAGTGTTAACCAAAAGCACTTTATGATGTGTATAGTAGAGCATAAAAACTACTTTTTAATCTATCTAGTACTTTATAAACAACTCTGTATTGCTTATCTGACTAGTATACATGGCTTGAATTTGCACACTAGGTACTGAGAATAATAAGCAGTTTAATTAGAATTACTTTAATGCAATTTGTTCTATTACTAATCTTGGTGTGTCTAAACTCACGGTATATGCAGCTATTTTCTTGCAGAAAATCTTTAGAATCAGAATCAGAAATTTGAGGGATCTAGAAATATGCACCCATAGATGTCTCAAAGCTTAATATGAGGATGTGTGTTGTTGAATTCCTGGTGGCTGTTTAAGCAATGGTAAAAAGTGCCGGTGATCTGTAGACAATGACCCAAGTGCCTCTGCCCATATGGCTGCCCTGTAAGACTCTTTTGTGAGGTGATGGATATATTCACATTAATGGTTGTCATCACTGAAAGTTCCCCCACACCTTAAAGCCCCCCCACCCCCCCTCCCTGTCTGCCTTTAGTGCCACGAGGTCCTCGTATCTGCAAAGTGTGCCTTTTTCGCTTTGTACACAAATCCCCTCGTGCCTCCATCCCCCACCTAATTCCACACCCCACTCTGCTCCTTGTGTTTGTGAAAAGAAGCGTCTCAAATGTCCTGTGCAGGCGCAGCAGCTGCCACTGCACCATGCCATTCTTCCAGACCTCTGACAAAAGAGGGCAGTTTTTTCCTGCTTTTTTCCCTTTGACAGTGGGGCTCAGTACACTTTTGTGTGTTAGCACCGCCCCTGACCCCCCTCCCCAAAGCTCTTTGCAGAAGCAGGAGTGGAGACTTCAGCTTTTGTCCTCTCTGAACCATCCCTTCAAGCATCTGATATGGCTGCTATGTGAGCCCAGGGGCCTAGTAACGCAGCCATAGCACAGCTGGCCACTACAGAATGAGTCAACCCCCAAAACACAACCGCACACCCCTCCTCAAACCACTACACTGAGTCAAGGCCCCAGTCCCCAGGTCAGGAGAGGCCAATAAGAATGGTTTGCTCCCCAAGGCTGTAGGAATATCTGGGTGATAGAACTGTATTTTGCCAACAGCTGGCTGTATTTGTCAGCACTTCAACCCCTTCACCTGTGCACTCAGCTTGACAGCACTGATGCCTCGTTCTGAAATCTTATCTTTCCTCTATCTGCGTGTACATATAACCAGACAAAAGAGCATGAATGCTGACAATACACAAGTGCATGCTTCACACCTGTTACCTGCAGCCATTTCTTTGTCTAATAGTGTTTACACATCAAGATCTGAAGAACATCAGCTAGTCAGGCAGGATGGATGACTAGAAGCAATTAGAACTCCATTTCAGTCCATATCAAACATTAAATCTTAAGCTGTGGACTACATTAAAAAATAAACATTGTTTGGGGCAATGCAATTGAAGAATGACTTCATCAGAAGACAAATACACATAATGATTCTTCATTTAACTATTTTTCATAAAGCAGACAATTTTGTAAAGCTTGACAAACCTCCATATTATTCTAAATGTTCTATAGCAATTCCCCCGGAACACCCCTTCTAAACCAAGAACCAGGAACTTTATTTTTCAAGCTAATACATTTGCCTCCTCAATTGTTGTTTTGTACATCAATGTATTATGCAGGCAAAACTTGAGTGATCAGTTTAATACAATTATCTGCTTTTGCCAGGCAGGCTCTGTCAGGCCAGTATATGCCTGCAGATGGATGTTTGAGCAGGTGATGCAGAGAAGGAGAGACCACACTGGAGCAAAGACGGCCAGCATTAGGCAGGAGGTCTGACCCTCTGACCGCATGCAAAGAGACAGCTGGCCCACATAATGAGTGATTACCATAGACTGCAGCCCCTCACTCTTCAGCTCATAATCTGTTCCACTGCTAGGTTGCTATGGCAGAATGGGGGGGGGCAAATGGCCAATTAAGAAGTTGTGAATATTATTATGAAAAAACAATGTAGCATTAGTTGCAGGCACAGTTAGTAAAAGTTTAGTGTTTTTTTTAAAAAAACAGGATAAGACACTTACCACTGATATGAATTGTTGCACCATCCCCACATAACTGTGAACTTAATTTAACTGGGCCACATGTTTCCATGCAGGCAAATACAGAAGAGTCAGAAAAGACTTTAATGGCTCAACATGAAATGCCTTTCAAAATGATGTGAGTATATTTTCACATGTATATGTTATGTGTTAATAAATGCTGAAATTTAGAGTGTTATCAACCACCACCATTTGCCGTATTTGTTCTAAAATGCTGGTGCATGTTTACTCACATGCCACACACTGTACAGAGTGTCAAAATGGTAAACTGATTTTGTTTGCATCACAGTAAAAGCTAAGATAACCAGCTGCTTCTGTCCCAGCCCTTCACAACCATCTGCCAGTGCTCCAGGGGCAAATGCAGTTCACCAGTATTTTACTGTGGCTGGGTGGATGAGAATAGGGAGGGGTTGAAAAAGTCACCCAGGAGAGAGCCATGTGAAAGCTCTTGTACAACAGTAGAGGGAGGGGTTGGGTGCACAGATAATGAAATATTGTAACAGGGCAGTTAAAGCTTACCACTGGGTGAACTCAAAAGGTGAGTGCAAAGTAGCCACCAGTCTCATCAAGGCAAACCCCCAGAAGTCAGTGCGTTCCTAAATTCAATTCAACTTTACAGTCATTATGCAAGAAAAGCAAAAAGAAAAGAATTTAAACAGAGAATCCACGCTGATAATAACAAAAGCTTAGCACTATTTGAAATTATTTATTTCTCTCATTCACATTAATTAACATAAAAAACAATAAAAGATAAACATATTTTCCCAATATGTTTATTTAAGTAAATAAATAGTAAGTATGTTGTAAAATCTATTGAAGTTTGCTTTTTTGTAGTTGATGTGTGCTTATTTTCACTTAGCAAATCAACAAAATATAGTTTGAGGATGCACCCATAATTACAGTTACAATTGTTTTAGTAAGGTTTGATTTTTATCAGAATTTATAGTAACGCATATGATATTTAGACAAACATAGCAATTTGCCAGTGTTTGTTCATGCCAGTGTTTATACCAGTTTTTTTGTATTTATTTATTTATTGCAATAGAGGGACAGATTTTTGACTGAAAAGTAATTTTACAGCTGAAGGGCTTTATAAACTATATAGAGAGGACAGGCAATGAGAACAGTAATATAAAGAGTATTATACCAATTTAAAAGAATCCCTTAAATGTCAGGTTTATTGTGCATAAATCCCATGGAAAACAATGGAAATTGACTAGCTTAAGCTAAGTAAACAAAAAAATTACACGGGCATTTAAATATATAAGTGTACAGCGTGCATGCAAAATGTAAAAGTTGCACGATTGTTGTTTGCATCAATAGATAGATAGATAGATAGATAGATACTTTATTCATCCCCGTGGAGAAATTACAATAAGCTATATCAATCAGTGCAGCACATGACAGCAGGTCTCATCTCCACTGTGTGTCGCCCAATCTTGGAGCCCTGAGCCACAAGCAGTGGACACGCCTCCTCAAGGCACCCAGGCAGCCCTGCAGGAGGCCTTTGTGGAGACTGCTCCATGGGGGTAGGGTGGTAGCAGGTCCCCTGGGGGAGTGTGGCTGAGTAGGGACTGGCTTGTGCCAGGCACAGGGCTGTCCTCTTCTTCCTTTTCCTCTACTCCTCCCCTGCACCTATAGAACAGCTCATTATGCACAGCAGCAGATGGAGCAGGTTTTGTGGCCCAGTTGCCGGGTAGACTGAAGAGCCTAGGGTTTGAGGCCCTGGCCATGTTTGCAGTTTGCAGACGCGCATTGTGTAGAAGTGGACAATGAAGTCTGACTGCATGCTGCTGCGTTTTTCTGCAGTGGCTTATTTGATTGCTTCTTTAGCTTTTTGGAAGCATATATCTAAGCTGGAGAGCCAGAGGTCATACATACTGGTCAGCTGTTCACTCTTAGAACATGGTGCAGGGGTTTTAAATATGAAGGAAGTAAGATAGTGTGTGTTTCAAACAAACAGTAAATATCAGCTAGGATTTTAAGGTTTTACCAAAAAAAAATGTGTAATTATGTAAAAGAGATTTATAGCACACACTATCTGTTATTAGATACTGTACTGTATATTAACATCAGTGCATGTTTTTGTTTGTTGTTGTGTTCTGCATTTTTTTTTTTTTTTGCATTTGATAGTTTAATAACTTAAGTACTTTAAATTGGCGCTTAAAACCTGAACTGAAGCTTGTTGTGTCTTTACACATGACCAGACATTCGAGCTCACATGGGATTTCCTGCTCATTAGCCAGATGGCACTTTCTCAACCAATCACAAGCTGTTGCTATTTGAGCCGTAAGCGAAAGGCCTTAAGTAATAAAAGCCAATCAGAGGCAGATTAATTTTCCTGGAGATCTTGTTAAAAGACATGAAATCAGCATTATAGATCTTGCACACTGATATGATGAATACATTTTTACATATCATTCATGTCAGTTGACCAGTAGGTGCAGTATATACCCAGTCTTCTAAACTGTGTGGTGTGCTGGATATTTAGTAACAGTTTAAGGTAAACTTATTAGTAGTTACTGAACAACTAACTGAATAGTTAATCTGTATACTGTTTGCAAGCAGTTGGAAACAAATCAAGCTTTAAAATACACCATGAATTTATTTATAATGTGATGAACTGGTGATCTGTACAGGCAGAGATTGCTGGGACAGGCTCCAGCATCCCGTGAGACCCTGATTCAGGATAAGCAGCTCAATGAACAAATCTATTTATAATTTATTTATAAATGTATGATGTATTTATAATGTTATTTTGAATAGGACTTTCATCAGCTGTTTAGTGATGTATATTAATAGTTCTTTTAATTTGCAAGTACAGTACATGTTTTTGTCTGACACAATAATTTAATTTAATAAATTTACAGTAATTATCATACCGCTCTGTTTGAAAGTGTAATAAATAATTGTTGTTACTCATTTTCAGGTTATTTAAAAGCAAGTGAGCTGAAGATTAATCAAATGCTGGTTCATGTAACATGTTAGGAAATAACCTTGTTCTGTGTGATGGGCAAAACTAAAGTAATATAATATAATACTTTGTCATTAGTAAATGCTGTTACCTGTTTCTGGTTTCCAGATAAAGACAATTAAAAGATCATTTAAAAAGAACCAGGTTGTAACAGAAGTGGAACTTTAATAACTACTGTCACATCCTTAATGAGCGCTTTTATAATATTCTATGGACATATACTACTGGTAATGGACATAGCTCCAAGATTTTATAACAAAAAACAAGTACAGTGGCATGTTATAATACAGTATATTGTAAATTGCTGTACAATAATGTTTAAGCAGTTCCTGACTGTGAATTTAGATAATGATTCCTTGATAAGGGTGTCACATAAAGACATTTCAAATATACTTGCAACTGAAAGAACTACTCATTAGTCATCCATCAGTTATTAACTGATTTACAGAAGACCATATAAACATATGAATACACATAATTATGCTCAGTTTTAATATTCGAAAATGAAAGTATGAGAACTAACTGTTGATCAAAGAGTAATAATTGTCATATATGTCATATGTCATATATTATTGGTCTCACATTTGGAAACAAGTTTGCCTTTAATGAGGACTCACTTTGTTTTCTTTGTTAAATAAAAATTATTTTCTTGACAGAGATTCTGTTTTTCTCTTATTTTGACTGGGTTTGAAAGCCTGAATTTTTTAGGCAGAAATGAGACAGAATGCTAATTACATTCAGAGTGATATTTTACTAGGCTATCTCTGATGCACCTGCTTTTTCGAGGTCTTCCAGCTGTTTGCACTTGTAGTATTGTGTTCTGTTCTATTCTGTTCTTGTGTTGCTCCATGGTCCTGGAGGAACATTGTTTCATTTTTACTAGATACTGTGTGTATATTTTAGAAATGACAAATAAAACCTCCTTGACTACTTCAGACCATTTACATTTACAGCATTTAGCAGGCACTTTTATCCAAAGCGACTTCCAGTAATGGACACAGTGGTGGTATACTGAAGGTAGGATTCAAACTTGAGGCAAGTGTCCTACCCACCAGGCCTCTACCACCCTACACACTCCTCTCATGGGCCTGTCCAGGCCTGCTTTCTTTAAATGCCAAATTGACATTATGTGTTTAAAGAGATTCAAATCATTCATAGGTGCAGGTTTGTACCTGATACTTCATTAGAGTGCAGCCACACAAGGACGATATAAAATAAGCACATTAAAGGTGATTATCATGAAGATGGATGTTATTACTTTCATGTGAACCAGGTCACATACTGCTGCATATGAGATGAAACATTCAACACACCATATAAACAAGTAGATTTTTGTCACATTTATTCATATAGATCATATTACAAATCCTTACAAACATTTTTTTCAAAATATGGTTAGATAAAAAAATGTGGTTAGATTACCTCCTATTTCTACAATGAATGATACAAAATTAGTGGCTTGAATACATTTTCATTTTCACTGTCTTGTTTATATCTCAGATATTTCCGGAATGAAAACTTCAGAGATTTTTTTGTTTGTTTTTCTTTTTCTTTTCCTCTTATTCTTTTTCAGCTTCTGTCTTCAAACTAAAACAGTAAGGTTTTATTTATTTTTTTTTACTTTTCTTTTCTAACATCTTAAATATTTCCAGAATGAAACTTTAGGAGATGTGTTTTCTTCTTTTTCTTTTGTCTTTTCTTCTTATTCTTTTTCAGCTTCAATCTCCAAACTGAAACAGTAAGATTTTATTTTATCTTTTTTTATCTTTTCTTTTCT
>JBBPDB010000023.1:6382618-6394728 GCA_037974465.1 Brachypetersius altus | reverse complement strand
AGAAAAGAAAAGATAAAAAAAGATAAAATAAAATCTTACTGTTTCAGTTTGGAGATTGAAGCTGAAAAAGAATAAGAGGAAAATGCAAAAGAAAAAGAAAAAAAAACACATCTAAAGTTTCATTCTGGAAATATTTGAGATGTCAGAAAAGAAAAAAAAAAAAGATAAAAAATATCAAATCTTACAGTTTCAGTTTGAAGACTGAAGCAGAACAAGAATAAGAAGAAAAGACAAAAGAAAAAAAGGGAAAATACATCTCCTAAGGTTTCATTCTGGAAATATTTGAGATGTCAGAAAAGAAAAGATTAAAAAAGATCAATGTTTCACTTGAGAAATATTTAGATGAGGGGAAAAGAGGAAAAAAATTTATGTCGTTCATTTTTGAAATATCTGATGTCAAAACAACAAAAAATATCTCTAGATGTCTTGCTTTGAAAATATTGTTGAAAAAGAAAAATGGCTTGATGTTTTTATGTCAAAGTATGAAAAGTTTGGAAATATAAATCAAACAAAAATGTTTGTACAATTTGAGAAAATTCTTCAATAAAATGTTGAAATGTAATTCTGTTGTCTTTAAATTATTTTTAAATTATTATTTTATTCTAGTTGAGCAAACTGTGCTGCTCAAGTTTTCGTTCTTGAGCAAATTTGCACTGGAGGCTGCAAACAGTGCCAGTTGTCTGCTGCAGTGATCTCTCTGATCTGCATGTGCAGAACCAAAACACAATGGCAGCATGCTGTCCCGTCTGACTGGGGTCCTGAACAAGGGGCCTATTGTTGGAGAGGCAGATGTCTGAGCTGACACGCTCCTCCATCTGCCATGGTGAGCAGATGGGAACTAAAGAATGAGGAGGCCACAGGGGCGGGGAGAGGAGTGTTAGACTGCCATTTAGACTCACTGTCACAAAAACTGCCCTTGGTTCCTGCAAAGTTTGCTGCAACTCAACTCTCCAGTAAAAGAAATAGTAAATGAAATTTTAATTTTAAGGTGAAAACTTAAATACATTCAGAGAGTTGCTGAATGTCAGGTGTTTTGTTGGGTTCTAATCTGAAATAATACCCACATAAAAAATAAAGTGAATGATGCAAAATTATTTTTATTAGCAAAAATAGGAAATGATCACATAATAATTATGTTACAGTTCTTACATTTAAGTGTATCAATTTGAGCTTGCTTAGTCTCTCAAATCATTGAGAGCTATCCGTTGTTTGAATTTTCAAAGCAAACGACATATTCAGTTTATTATTGATATCTGTATATCTGCAATTTATGTTCTTTCACATGCAAATGTCTAATTCTAAAAAAAAACATAAAGCAGATCAAATACAAAAGTGTACATAAGGACAAAGTGTACATAAGACAAATATAGTAAATTTAAAAGCATATATTACTGTTTTACAATGAAAATGTTTTACTTTTTTATAGGGGTGTAATAGCCATTTTCCTTTAATATTATTTTGAATTCTGAGGTTCTGGGTTCTGAGGTCAATATTTTTCCAATTGATGTTTTGATACTGTTTTGAAATCATTATACAATTAAGTAATAAAAAGTATGATACTAAGCTTACAATGCAAGCCTATGAACCATAAATTAAGTAAAGTGAAAACCAAAGGTATCATTATTGCATTATTGTATATCTTTTCTTATTATTTTCTGTTACTGCATAGCAAACCTTTGGAAGAAGTTTACCATGTTAAGAAAGGACACACAGTTTGGAGGTGTGGCGTAAATTCCTG
Organism: Brachypetersius altus; assembly: GCA_037974465.1. Classification (NCBI taxonomy): domain Eukaryota; kingdom Metazoa; phylum Chordata; class Actinopteri; order Characiformes; family Alestidae; genus Brachypetersius; species Brachypetersius altus. Next base: position 6,392,990 of record JBBPDB010000023.1, on the reverse strand, counting down.
TAGGTGCGAAGACTGTCCCGTTTAGGGTCTTTGACTACACCCGTGATCCCAGGAACATGCTCAGTACCACCATTTTTTTGGATCCTATGCAGCAGGATCCGATACATACCTGTAAATGGATTCCGACTGTTCTTGCCCTGATTATTAAGAATGTGCTCTTCAGTAACTCCCAGATCCTGTAGGGCAGCAAGCACTTCCTCTTGCTCTTGGTTCAACCTTCCTGGACAAGCCTCCAGCAGATGTATGGGGTAGAGCTGGTATGGAGGTGGAACAGGATGGAAAAATTCCACAGGCAACAACCATTCACAACCAAGCATCTGGTCCAGGGCATAGCGCTCAGAAGGCTCAGGCCTCAGGATGCCTCGGATAAGTCGCTGACATGGAGCTGACACCCATTCGGGCAGGATGTAGGTCCCGTCAAGTACGCAGCGCCGCAGCTTTGGAACAGTGTCAGAACGGAAAGGCATGGTGGCAGTGACCATAAAGAAAAGGAGCACACCCATAGCCCACACATCTACGGGAGGCCCCAAGTAGGACTCATCCTTAAACAGTTCTGGAGCCGCATAAGGGGGGGAGCCACAGAAGGTGTCTAACATCTGGTTGCGATTGCCGACCCTTGTACTGAAGCCAAAATCTGCCACCTTCACACATTCATTACTGGAATAGAGGACATTTTCAGCCTTCAAATCCCGATGGATAATGTTGCTGTCATGCTGAAACAAACAGTAAAAATAATAAAAATATTTTCCACATCCAAATGCTTATATACAGTAAATCTTCACACAGAAAATATTACGTAACCTGATATACTAAAGCAATTACCAAATGCTGTGATCTCACCTAATTTAAAACTAATTAAAATAAATTCTATGAATAATGAAGCATGAGGGATAATTGTATCTTAATACAGTAAATTACATAGTACAACTGTATGTAGAACTGACCATGTGCTTTACAGCAGATAGGATTTGGGCAAACACAATCTTGCTCTCTGGATCGGAGAATTTTCCCTGAGAGCTGATCCTGGTGTGGAGATCTCCTCCTCCAGCATATTCCAGGACCAGGTATAATCGACTCGGTGTCTCCACCACTTCATAAAGGCGCAGAACATTCGGGTGATTCAAGCTCTCCATGCTGGAGATCTCTCTGCACAGCATCCTCTGTGTCTGCAAGTCCAGCCTCATCTTATCCAGGACCTTGATAGCCACTTTGTCTGTAGGTAATACAAAAAGTATAGAAGCAACAAGGTTATTGCACAATTATTCATTTACCCTGAAGTTTCTGTTGTCCACTAACAATTTCCACCTATTCCCATCCAAGAAATGTGAGCTATTGATTGTATCTCCACATCTTACCTTTGGTAAGAGCATGAAAGGCTAATTTGACTTTGGAGAAATTGCCACATCCAATCTCACCACGCACTTTGTAGAAGCCAACCCTTCTTCCCACAGTCAGCTCCTTGATGGTATTTTCATCATGACACATATCCATCATTAACTTCTCCAGGGGTGTGAGGCGTCTAGTTAGATCCTCATCTTCCTCTTTCTCTGGCCCACAGTCAGAGCTGTCCGTCAGGCTATACAGGCTGTGCCGCGGCATGCGCGGAGAAGCCCGACAGTTGCTCCCTGGCATTGTGTCGCCCTTCAAACCTAAAACAGAACAAACAATCATAAACACATTTAGCTTGGTGTATGAATGGTCTGCACACAGAAATTTACACAGAAATGTAATTCATTAGAATGTATATGCAACTGACTCCTCTACTGAAAACAAAAACACACACTTGCCTAACATATTTAATGTTTGCATTTAACATATTGAAGATAGTGCAAGTAAAAAATAGAAAATCTGATCTGTAATATTTATGTTACTCATATAATTATAAACAGTAAATCTTTTCACAGATTTAACAAATGATGACATTACTGACTCTTACCTCTGCGTTACACTTGTGAGGTTAGATTATGGCATGCCTCTTCTTCCAGTCATAAGAGCTGCTGCAGGGCCTTCCACATATTCATGTTCTTTTTCAGTGGTGTCACTTTTTATGTTACATCCCAAAATACTTTATGCGAATTAAAAGCAGATCTTCTCAGTTAACATTTTACAAAGCATTCCATGTTGACTTTTCTTGTGGTCTCTCTTGACTGTTCTTGCATTCTATGCTAAACTCCTGGGGAGATACCACATGCCTCCTACTTAGTCCTACACGACTCCCTCCCACATTATCTGTCTGTCTTAGTTGCACTCTCAAAGAAGGGATTATGCTGGTGTCATGTATCTTAATCTATCATCTTTATTTAGGCTACCTTAATCCTCCACAATTTGCAAAGTGAAGCCTCTGCAGCATGAGTGACAGAACATGGTGAATTGTAAACACAACCTCAAGCATGATTAATCGTTTTTTATTGTACTAGCATGCTGATAACAACAACTAACCACTTAACTTGGTCGACTGCAAAAACCCACTAGTGTTAACGAGATTGATCTCTGATGTGAACTCTGGGTACGTGGAAAGATCAGACATTATGTAACTACTAAATCAGATTTTGCACCGTCCCACTTTGACTGGGTTCAGCAGATAATGGGATTACACTTTATAATCTTTACATTCAAGGCACACAGGCTGCACGTTCACTCTTAGGCACATCCAGGTGTAGTGCTTCTCTAATGTGTAGACTGAAGCAAATGAATGATACACCACTGATTTGAATGTGTATTTTATATTTAATGTCAATAATGTCATGATTCAATATTTTCTTGAATGTTTTGCTTGAGCAGGCATTGCCAATATTCACTTATGCGCCAGAAGGACAGGTTAAATATACTGGTCTTTTATGCAGTCTTTAATAGAGTTACAGGTATATCTATCAGATATCGTTGACTGATACAGCTGAATTACAGAGACAAAGTCTTTGGAGATAAGTTTGCTAGGTATTTAATACAGTAGTTCTACTTGACGCATGTGTGTGTGTGTGTGTGTGTGTGTGTGTGTGTGTGTGTGTGTGTGTGTGTGTGTGTGTCTGTGTGTGAGGAAAGAGACATTGACTGGGAAGGTGCTTCTAATGATGAGATTATAGGCTTTCAGTGGCTGTGTTTATTTGTGATGAACACATGCTGAACGTGCTCCAAAGTCCTTCAGTGCTTATTGCCCTTCGTGTTGCCTATCCTTGTGCACAGCGGTTCATGCAAACAGAACAACTCTTATATACATCCATATAAATATATCCATATTATTTTGAATGTAAAACAATAACTAATCTGAAACTTTTAGTTCAATCATAAAACATGTTTTGATGATGAAGTTTGATGATGTACCATATCCTATACTGGTAATTGGAAAATCTATTACATTTTCCTCCTCTTTACACGTGACTCGAACGAACCATTTAGATTCTGTTGCTCTAACGTTTTCACTCTCTGACGCAGAGCCTCAATTTCTCTGTTCTTCTCCTCTTGCAAAAACTGCAACTTCTAAAGACCAGCAGAAGCAACGTCCAATCAAACAACCAAACCAGTACTCATTTGCACATTAATTGAAACAATTGGAGTACTGTGCCACACAGCACTCTGCACACAACTCACCCTTTTAAAGATGTTTTGAGGTAAGAGCCCAGAGCCTTGTGGTTGCTGCTGGTTCATGAATGAAACACTCTGAGCTTTTGCAAGCTTAGCACTGAACTGCAAAGAAATGTCACATTTAATTTCACTTTGTCCACTCTCAGGTCATTACTCTTACACAATCACATTACACTACACTCTCACATTATAACTCATTTTATTAATTCGAACTTATTTTATATTAAACAAATCAGTCACAGCAATGTAATCAATTGTCAAATCCTGTCAAGTTATCAAGCTAATTCTCAAGCTTTGCAGTGAGTAAGCAAATTTGTATTGCTACTGAAACATTCCGACAAAAAGACAAGGCAATTATCTGTGTTAGGAAAAACAGCATTGTTTAAGTTCCAAAGATTATTTTTAAAGATTCTAAGTGTAATCATTTTTTTCTAAGTAGATAAACTACTGTGGATGTACCTCCATTTGCAGCTTAATGATTTCACTTTGCCTCTCTTTCTCCTGGTCCTTCACTTTTCTTTTCATATCCTCAAAAGCATTTTCCTTTCTTTCCAGAGCTTCTTTAACTTCAACATCTTTAGATTTCACTTTCACCAAAAAAGTCAAATGTCAAAATATAATAAAAGAGCAAAAAGCATTACACATCAGTTTTGCAGTTCACTGGTGCACAACACAGTCTAACTTTCCTAAATCAGAGGACGCTGAAGTGTGTGCCTCTTCACACTCACATTTTCTCTGTGTCTCTTTAGCACAGTCATCCATCTCCCTCTGGTGTTGCTCTTGCAACGCTCTCATCTCTGTCTCCAGCCTCTGAATGCAAGTTTTCCATTCCTTCGTGTATAAAAGTGCAAACATTTACCTAACAAAGTTCTTATAAACACATGTTTGCATAAATCCTTAAATTAGTTTGGCTTCACCTTACCTCCACTTCTGATTCATTTTGTTTCTTCATGGCAAGAACATCTCTTTTCAGCTCCTCATTTTCAGCTAGGAGATTGGAATAAGAATCACACAATACTCACAAAGCTCACACAATATAACATACTTATAAAGTGATATTGTTCTTTTATTCATTTATCTAACAGCAGGCAAACTACATTATTTTAATAAGTGCATGTATTTTCCTTGCCTGGAAGATAATTCTATCCTACCTCGAAGATTGCACTGATCGTGTAAGCTATGGTGGAGGCCTTTGATGGTAACCAGCAGTCCATCTCTTTCTAATGACAAATGTTTTTGTGTTATTGTAAGCATACCAATAAAAAGGCAGTGTGTATACCTTTATAAAACAATGTAATGTAACGTAATATAATGTATTGCAAACTTCCATTACAAGTATTATCTACCACTAGAGGGAGACAGAGACTGTGACCTTTGTTTAAGTTCTCAACTCTGGTCATTCATAAATATTCTGTTTTCAGTTATTTTAAAATGGGATTCATTGGGTACGTTAGTAAAAAAAAAAAAACTCAAATGCCCACGGTAAGAGGTCATCGGGGTTGGGAACCTCTGGTGTAAACGAATAATTTAAAATACAAAACAGATCCATATAGTACTGTCTGTACTAAGGAGCATTCAATGAAATGAAATACATATTGAAATACATTTCCGGATTGGGGAAATCTGGACATCGGGGAACTGGCTAAAAGCACCTGTGTCTAATGAAGGCTGGCTTAATAAATTACTCTCACCTTCAGTCAAATGTTTATCCTTGTTCTGTGAAAACTTCAGCAGCCTATTGGTTTCGTCTAATCTTATTTCAAGAACGTTATTCCTGCCATTTAGGTCCGTTATTTTCTTGTGAACACACAAAAACAGCGTTACCTAACGTTAGAACATTATTTCAGGTCAGTAGTTTGATTACTCAATCAGGTGAATTCGTATTTTTTAAAGGTTTATTCCCTCTTCTTTTTAACCTAGCACGATTTGATGATTAAATACCTGCTCCAGAAGGCTAAAATCCTGAATAAGTTTGTTCAAGTTCACAGCTGTTTTGCTCATCTTTCTGACAGAAAAAGACAGGTTGGGTTAGCCTAGAGCTTTAGTTAGCAACTAGAGACAGCACGTGCTCCCTCAGTCTCCTAGGAGACCAGAGTTCCGAGGCCACGAGGGGAGAAATAAGAGAACATGACAGTATTTCTTATTTATTGATGTTCAGTTACTTAAAAATATAGTTTTATGTACACTGATCACATTCGGAGTCAAACCCATTTACAACCCATCGCATTTTGTACAAATTTGCAAACAAGAATAGTAATTTGTCCAGAAAACAGCAAAACAAACAGGACACTCATTCATTCGCAAAGATGACATATATAATTAAACATTTAATTAGCTCAAAAATGAATTCAAATTACAAAAAAGGATTAAACATCTTGCTTAAAGCAAATTTCCCATTAAAAATCAACAGATGTAGAAATTTCATGTGAAGGTAAGGCATCAGCTGGTACATTTAGCAAGTTATATAATATGTGGCTTCTACACAATAAAAAAAGGCTAACTGAAATTTCATTTAACCAAGTGTATGACATTTTCAGGTTAAGCTTATCAAGATGTTTGAGTAGGACCAATTTAAATGAGACACCTGCTTTCTTGGCCCAGTTTTTGCAACAAACACACACACACACACACACACACACATCTTGTCTGGTGTTGGCCAACACTCCTACATTCCTTACAGCAACAATCCTCGGCCAAAACCCCTCCTGGGATATTCATGGCACAGATATTTTTGCTTATTGTGAAGTAATGCTTTGTAGTAGGTCAGGTGTCAGATAACCCCCAGAAGTTGTAAAAGATTTCACAACAACAAGGGGGGGGCTTGCTGGGTTGTTTGGTTTCAACAGAAGGCTGTTTTCCCAGTCAACTCCATTAACCATGGTGTATTCTGGAGGATTTGGTATGGTAAGGATGGGAAAAGGAGAGGCAACTGGTGGTATCTCTGGCTCCACAACTGGGGTCTGTAAAAGATGATGTCTTTGCTCTGCAGGACAGTGTTGCTCTTCTTCACCTGAACTTAGCTTACTGCGGCCTTCTGCAAAATTCTGTGGACCAATAATACCGGTGTACAGCTCCGAGGTGTAACCTCCTTCATCAGAGGGCACCACCAACTGGGGCTTCTTTCCTTTCTCATTCTCCTCATACTTTTGGGGTTTAGTTTGGCTACTGCAGCTGTAACTGAGATTCTGTTTCTCCGGGGACAGAACTGCCTCGCCACGTGGTGTGACATCACTCACTTGTGAATACAGGCTGGTTGGCCAACCAGTTTCCTGTACAGCTCCTGGATTAGCATGAGACAGGGTGTGAAACCTGTCTTGGCCTCTGGATGAAGGCTGCTGAATATCTGTATGATCATGATCCGACAGATCGGGGTCACAGCAGCTGGCACGACCCGAGTCATCGTCCCGGAAACCACTCGACATGGGAGGGGAGTCGGAGACAGGAGATTCACCAATGAGCAGCGGTGTCTCAAAGCCTTCCAGTGTCTCAATTGGTTCATCAATGTCCACCTCTATAAACTCCACCCATGGGTCATTGCTGTACAGCTCTGGCCGCAGGCCTGGGTGAGGGCCCAAGATTGAGGTGAACTCAGGCAGCTGGCCCTTCTATAAAAAAAAATGGAGAAATACAATTTTAAACAAAATCATTCCAAAATCAGGTCTAAATCATTCCAAAGTATGAACACAAGCAAACAAGACAACATGGAGCTTATACCTCTAGGAGAACTGGGTCAATTCCTTTGATTTTTGGTCCAGGTACAGGAGGTAAGAAGATCACCATAAGTCTGAAACAAAGAGAAGAGACCATGTAATCTCAACTACAGATCCAATTGATCATTTAATCTGAGGATGATTTCTTTACAGTGCTGACTAAACTTTCAACATTTCTTCCACAAAACACAAAACCCTCAGATCTGTAATTTCTTGCAGTAGTATTAGAAGCTGTCGGACTCATAACTGCATTGTTAATAGGACAAAGAAAAAAAAGGAAAAAAAATGTCCAAAATGTTGTATACACCTTCTTATCCAGCATTTCTTATGAATTTAGTTTGCTTCAGTAACTCCCCTGAGAAAGTTTTATATGGAACAATAGTATGAGGATTTAAATTCAGCCATAAGAGAATTAGTGAGCACCTCACTAATGCGCTTAGATGTTTAGTTTTCATGAGTCAGCACCATTGGATGTCTTTGGGATGAGTTGGAGAGGTGTTTATGATCCAGAACTAATGATCCATCTCTTTACTTCACTAATGCTCTTGTGGATGGATGGATGATTAGTTCTGCATCATAAACACCATTCAAACGCATTCCAAAGCCATCCAATGGTGCTCACTCCTGAGAATGTAATTGCACAACAACACAGATCAGTGCCCAATATGGCCCATTAGCAGGTGCATGGCTTTGGACATGGTGACCATAGGCTTATTTACAGTTACCCCAGAGCATGCCGTTCTCCTGGCAGTGCTCCTCTGCAAAAAATATACAAGTCATGTTTACTGTATTGCCAATGCAAGTTTACGGAGTTCACAGAGTGTCTAGATGCATTTGGAAATAATATTGTATAAATGGCATATACAGTTAAGGAACAACTGTGTGAAACATTTTTTTTAGGTGAATAGTAAAAGATAGTCACTTACTTCTGCTGACGTGAAACCACAATCAGCATCAAGATTATTCCAATTCCAACAATAGCAAAGATAAACACTGCAGGTAGAGGCACTCCTGGTTCTAAAAAAATAATGTCAACTTTATTTTAAACATATAAATTCAATGTTATATTTACTAATTTAAAGTCTTAAACTAGTAACTTAAACTACCTTTGCTGTGAACAAGTATGAAAACGGAATCACTGAATTCCCCAAATTTGTAGCCTCGCATTTTGGATCTCACCCTGATCTCATACTCAGTGCTACTGTTGAGGCCATAGATGTATGCTTGAGTGTCCTTCCCATTATCCAGCTGGAACCAAGTCAGAGCATTGACATAAGAAACATATATTTGGTCTGAAAAAATGTGAAATACCTAAACAAGTCAATCAAGCTAGCCAAAGTAATTAATATGCTCACTAACACATCGATTATATGTACCCTCAGACAAATTCAAACCAAGTTTTTACTAAATACAGTCTATGTCCTTGTTTTAGAGTTGCATCTTAATTGGCTGCAAACGTTATTGACAATCATTAACCACTTAGTTCTTTTCACAAAATTAATGAGCATTCACAACAATCAAATTTATGCAGGTCCAAATATTCATGAACAAGTTTAGTATCTCTTATTAATAGCCATTAGTTGTTAAAGCAACAGTAAAGTCTGACTCACGGTTTTCCACTGGTCTGAGCCCTTCGCTCTATACTGTGTCTCATACCGAAGTGACATCCATCCAGTCTTTACATTGTCAGCTGCTGAGGTTGGTGGCTCCCAGCTTACTACCACATCATAAAGTAAGCCAGTTGGGCCTATACCTAATAAAGTCCAGTTCAGCCCTTCAGGTGGGTCTGGAAACACTAGAAAAATAAGCATATTGTAAGCATATCAGTTCATACAAGAGCTTCTAAAGAATGTACAAGACTGGGCGAGAGCTACGTTACCAGCAACTGGACAAAAAACAAACTGCCTTAAATGTGCTTTTAAACATTGCTCTACTTAACCATATTTTTTTAGAGATCTTCAGTCACACATTACACTATGCTTCAGAGTGATCTTGAAATAAATTACTGTATGAAACCAGCACAATATATGATCTAGTATAGCTGTATTTAAAACAGATATTGAAACCTGCCTTTGCTCTTAGCTTACCAATATCTTCCACATTGAAGAACATTTCATCATAAACAACATTTTGGGTCCGTGAGCGTAGCTGAATGGCATAAGAGTACCAGATAACAGTATGGTTGACATCAAAGTAGCACTCGTTTTCTCTTGTGGTACTGTAACTTGGACATTCACTCCATTTCCCTTCACCCTTCTTTGTATCTCTGTAAAGGTAAAATAAAAATCTGACTTACATTGAGGTGCAACTCTGATTGATGCAAGAAAAACTTCACTAAATTATTAAAGTGTAAAAAAAAAAGCAAACTTAGCACCCATTACTTCTCTATGTAGAAAAGTCTCAGATCCTCTGGCTCTGTGAAGTTCTGGGAAGACCCAGCAGTCCATTGGCAACGAAACGTCATCAGCTCCCGGGAAAAGCAGCTAGTCAGATGAGGTCCAGAGGTGCTCTGGGCTATAAAAAAACAGTGGCCATTACTATAGAAGCAACAGTCAGAGTGTGAGGCCAGAAGACCTTGTGGTCTTTAGCAAACCTCAGCCTGGCTTTTCTTTGCTTCTCATTGACGAATGGCTTTTGTTCTAGATTTGCATGACTTTCACCCCACCTTGAGGGGCCTGTTTCGAACCATCCTTGCTATGCACTTGACCCCAGCTGCCATTTGCCATTATTTCCATAGGTTGTCTTAGTGTTGTTAGGTGCCATTCAAAGGAGCTGATAAATATCCAGTTCAGTGGAGTCATTTTGGCCCTCTGCCAATCTATAACGTTGTTGTGCCCAATGTCTGCTGCTTGACTGAGGAGGAAAATAACCTGACGCTCACTGTAGAACCTGATGCTTTCTGCTAGAAAAGCCAGAATGATGAATACATATTTTTGTACATTTAAGGTACTACTAGCACATAGCGTATGTACTAGCACTAGCACATATATATGGGTCATTCCGTGGAATCGGTACATTTTGCGTCCCAGAGAAATAATCTGTCATAAAATCACTATAATACCAGATACATGCATAATTTGAAA
>JBBPDB010000023.1:6347527-6358040 GCA_037974465.1 Brachypetersius altus | reverse complement strand
CTCCATAATCCTTAAATGGAAGAAGTTTGGGACAACCAGGAGATAATGAAGCTGGCCGCCCGGACAAATTGACCAATATGGGCAGAAGAGCCTTGGTGAGAGAGGTAACCAAGAACTCAAAGATCACTCTGGCTGAGCCCAAGAAATCCTTTGTGGAAAGGGGAGGAAGTTCCCAAAGGACAACCATCCCTGCAGCCCTTCACCTTTTTTATGGCAGAATGGCCTGATGGATGCCTATCCTCAGTGCAAGACACGTGAAAGCCCGCATAGAGTTTGGAAAGAAACAACTAAAGGACCCCAGACTGTGAAGAACAAGATTCTCTGGTCTGACGAAACCAAGACTGAACTATTTGGCCTCAGTTCCAAACAGTATGAGTGGAGGAAACCAGGCACTGCTCATCACACGTCCAACACCATGCCAACAGTGAAGCATGGACTTGGCAGCATCATCCTCTGGGAGTGTTTTTTAGCTGCAGGGATTGGGCGACTGGTCATAGTTGCAGGAAAGGTGAACACGGCAAAGTACAGAGATATCCTGGATGAAAACCTAGTCCAGAGTGCTCAGGACATAAGACAGGGTCGAAGGTTCACTTTCCAACACAGCAATGACCCTAAGCACACAGTGAAAACAACACAGAAGTGGCTTAGAAATGTCCTTCAGTGGCCCAGCCAGAGCCCTGACTTAAACCCAACCAGGGAGGATTTGCACAGAAGAGTGACAGAAATTCCCCAAATTCAAACTTGCATCATTCCCAAGCAGAAGCCTATATTAGCTCAAAGGATCTGAATATTTGCATCCGTTTTATATTTCAGTTTTTAAATAAATTTGCAAAACATTCTAGAATTCTGTGGTTGTTTATGTTAGGGTGAGGTGGTTAGCAAGGCAATCAGACACCTGAAAGGAATGCACTGATGTACATCGCTCTAGATAGGAGCATCAGCTAAATGCCCTTAATGAAGTTCTGCCCCAAACATAAACAACCATCTCTGGCAGTCCCAAATTTCCCACATGGAGCGCCTCCAGTGTTCTTGCATTTTTCATACAAGAACCGTCCTATATTATTATTACTGTAAATTAAATTAATTTATTAGTGTAAACTGTACTGTACGAATATGGGTTTACCAATACATTTTCTTTAAGGGTAATGTATTAAACTGAATTTAAAATGAAATTAAAGTGTTTTGGGTTCATATTTGGGGGCATATTTAGGGTTTACACTATAAAAATAGGCATTTTTAGGCAATATACCATCCCCACACACTGCTCCCACTGCTCTTTGACTTACATTGTTCCTCTCTAGGGCTTATGTATTGTTGGGTTAGGTGTTGGCTGGTTATTATTTGGACAGTTGTTGTATAGATGCAGTATCCCGGTTAAATAGCTGACTCAGATTTAAGCTGTTTTCAGGTAAGAAACAGTTGTGGAATTCTTAAGCACTGATGTACGTCGCTCTGGATAAGAGCGTCTGCTAAATGCCGTAAATGTAAATGTAAATGTAAATGCTGTGTCTCTGGCAACCCACTGCTTCACTTGGTCAATGGATTACATGCAGAGAAAGAATTTCACATTGTTCGCACTGTGTGCTGTGTTATGTTCACATATGATAAACTGTCACTTTACTTATGATATGAGTGTACTTATATGAGTCTGCAAGCACTCCTATAGTGTTTTTACAAGTCTAGGTTAAATACAGTCACTTCAAAAGACATTATCTTGTTTCATCTGAAGCATGTAACAGTGTATAGTCAAATAATACATTTTTACTTCTAGAGTGACATTCTCTTCATCCCTAAAATAATGCTGAGGCTGTGACAGTGATATTAGGTTAGGCTGGCTCTCAGATTGACAGTTGTTGATGTATTTTGGATTTACAGAAGAACTAGAAGACATTGATTTCACCCACGATAAATCAAACTATGACTGGCTGATTGACTTAGTGGGTCTACCTAAATACCACATAAAAATCTAGATACATTTTTCATTAACAATTTAACTCTGTTGTTTTCCACCAGTAATTAGATAATAGAGTGATCCTGTTGTAGCCAAGCTTAAATACAAGAATGATTCTATTGGGGAAAAAGGGAGCTAAAAATACAGATGGTTTCCTTTTAGTTCACATAGATCATTAAAAGTCTGGAAGCCTCTGCTGTCTCCGTTCAGAATGCCTAGGCTATGATTACCGAATAAACTTAGGATAATAATCATTTATATAATTCTGTTAAGCATATCAACTGTCTTTTTAAAGTTGTCTCCCAGACCCGGAAGCCAAGCACATCTCCACATTCAAAAGTTCTTTAAAGAAGCATCTATTGAAGGCTTGTTTCGTCTGTTGCATCCTTGCTGATGCTCAACAGGTCCTTTCCACGCAGAATTCCAGAAAACGAGTGGTGGACGTCCAGAGTAAAGGCTCTGGACACCTGCGTAGGTACCTGACGTATCATCCGGGGCTGCTGCATAAAAGCTCAAGCCACTCCACAGCCCTTCAGTGACGATGTTCCTGACTCGCTGGGCGTGCGCTCCTGTGGAAGGGGCGCTGTAGGGGACCGACGCTTCTCCCGCTGTGGCGCCCCGCACTTTCCACGATGGAGGGAGTACACAACCTGTCAGCGCTGTTTCAAAACGCCAGCGGCTTGTTTTACCAAAACGACACGGCGCCGGCGCCTCCGAAGGTTCCTCTGAGTTACCAGGTGCCCACGTCTGTGCTGATCGGTGCGCTCATCCTCTGTTCTGTCTTTGGAAACGCGTGCGTCGTGGCGGCAATAGCGTTGGAGAGGTCGCTGCAAAACGTGGCCAACTACCTGATCGGCTCTCTCGCCATCACAGACCTCATGGTGTCGGTGCTCGTGCTGCCGATGGCGTGCCTCTACCAGGTTTTGGACAAGTGGACGCTCGGCCAGGTGACCTGCGACATCTTCATCTCTCTGGACGTCCTTTGCTGCACGTCCTCCATCCTCCACCTGTGCGCAATAGCTCTGGACAGGTACTGGGCAATCACGGACCCGATCGACTACATGAAGAAGCGGACACTCAAGCGAGCCGCCGTGCTGATCAGCGTCACTTGGCTGGTGGGCTTCTCCATCTCAATCCCACCCATGCTGATCATGAAGTCGCAACCCAAGAGCAAAGCCGAAGACATCGCCAACCCCGAGGCGTGCACAATCAGCCACGACCCATGGTACACCATCTACTCGACATTCTGCGCCTTCTACATCCCGCTTATCCTCATGCTGGTTCTCTACGGGCGCATCTTCAAAGCCGCGCGCTTTCGCATCCGCAAGACGGTGAGGAAGTCCGAGAAGGTGAAGTGCCTGACCGTGTCGCCGGCTCTCTACAAGAAATCAAACGGTGAGCTGAAGAGCTGGAGGAGCAGCGTGGAGCCTAAGCCAGCCGCGTGCGCCAACGGCGCGGTGAAGCGCGCGGACGACGGCGAGACCCTGGAGATCGTGGAGGTCCAGGGCGGCGCGAAGAGCAGTCTGCCTCTGCCCAGCGCACCCGGCCAGGTGCCCCTCTTCGAGAACAGACACGAGAAAAACACGGAGGCCAAGAGGAAGCTCGCCCTGGCGCGCGAGCGCAAAACGGTGAAGACGCTCGGCATCATCATGGGCACTTTCATTCTCTGTTGGCTGCCCTTCTTCATTAAAGCCCTCGTGATGCCCTTCTGCCCCTCGTGCCAGATGCCCGTGTGGCTAATGGACGTGATTAACTGGCTGGGTTACTCCAACTCGCTCCTCAACCCCATCATATACGCGTACTTCAATAAGGACTTCCAGACCGCCTTCAAGAAAATAATCAAATGTCACTTCTGCAGACCCTGAGTCCCGCGGGCGCCCTTCTCTGTTCATCAGTCAGGACTGATATGGTGCGAGACTGTGTGTTCCAACCGACCTCGGTGAGTTAAAAGAGGTGATGATGGAGAAATCAGCATAAACCATTATCTCTTGGTCTGCCCACGCGTGGGAGAGGTCGTTATGTATTATCCATTGTTTCTATTTTCAGAAAAAAGAGGTGTATGGTACTGTGTATATGATACTGAGGAACAACATGTACCACTCATGTCCATTTGAAACATGAATGTGCTCATGCTGTTGAATAAACTTATTCTAAAATGACTCTCATCCTTCACTTTACATTTTCCAGTTACCTCATGTGCTCCAGACTAAAACAGTTCAACCAATGGCACATCTGCAGGGCTGGTTATTATGGAAAACAGGAAAACAAAAACAACATTTGCATAAGTCTAAGCGATAATGAATACAGATTATTTCATGGCACATAGGCTTATTGTTCTTGAAAATGGCTCTGTAAAACAGTGTGTTCTGGATAGTCCTGTCAACAGTATTTCAAATGGATTAGGACAGCCTAGGGTTCTGTAATAATGTATACGTATTATCCTGAATATAATGAGGCACTGTTTTCAGTAGGAGAGTTGGATTTATCATCTGTGCTTTTATTAGGTTTAGTTTTATTTGATTTATTTCACTCTGCAGAGACACTTATCCAGTTTCCAGTTTATAATAAAAGTATGTACACTTGCTAATTCTCTTCCCCATTCTGTGTGGAATTTTGTATATTTTTGTTTTGAAGTGGTCTCCTCTCTAGACCTGGTGTGCAAACATTTGTGAGGGATAAAAACCTAATGACAGAAATGCATCCATAACCTCATAAAGTGTGTCTCAGTTTGCACAGTGTTTAAGTGCATGTCACACAGAGGTCTTACTGACATTGCTTTTGGTTGTGAAAACCCATTTCAATGTTGTTTTTCAGCGTTGTCCCCCATGGCCTAAAGTTAATCCACATTGGATGCAGAATGGGGCAGCTGCATATTTCTAGTACAAACAGAATTGTTTAACCCCTTAAATGGCTGATAATATGAGAAACACTCAGCAGGTCGGCATTGTTTTTTATGTTTGAATATAATTAATTGAATATTATTTATTGTGCAATTCATTTTTGAATTATAAGGCTTAGGGTGTAATAAGCCTGGAATTTAATGGGGTTACTACAGTTGGTTGTATTGCACACTAATATAGAAGATGAGAAGTAAACCAATCAGTATGCAAAATGTATAAAAGCAGAAACAGATTAACTCGGATTAAATGTTTAAGGGAATTACTCATTGCATTAAAAAGCATAAAGGTGAAACTGACAGACAGAGCAAGCAAACAATATAAAATAAACAACTGTTTGTAGGTATGCTATGCAAAATAAAGGTCTTCAGCCAGTACATATGGTTCTACAAAAAACCTTATAAGTACATTAAATTGTCACTGTTGGAACAAAAATGGTAACTTCACAGTATTTTTAGTATTTTTAATGAAAGTCAAACTGCAAAAGTCTTTTTTTTTAAGAAATGTTGGTGAATTCCTTATTTTTAAGAATGTAAAAGTCTTGTTCTATTCAAAAGTCAGGAGTAATGCTGTAGAGGAACTACTATATTTCACTAAAGAACCATTTCATAAGAGATTTTGAAGTTATGAAGAACATTAGATCACATAAAGGTCCTTTGCCAAGTTAAGTTTTTTTTGTTTTTTGCAGGTACTTTAAGTGTACCTAAGCCAGGTACTTAAGCCACTAATCAAATGGTTATTTAGAGAAGAGAGCTAAATATGGTTTGTATATGGCATTGTGCAAAGAGATCTTTCTGGCACCCTTATTTTTGGCCATGTAAGCAAATTGTTTTAATCAATTTATGTCAGCAGCAAGTGTTTTTTGTTGTTGTTTATTTAAACACTATATAACATTATAATAAAACAAACACACAAAAGATATTAATTGATTTGGTTGCAAATTCCTCAGTACATACAACCTTCTGCTATCAAATACATCCACCGCACACATACCTATTTAACTTAATGAAGTATTGATTAGCTATTCCAGGTACTGGATGATGATAAATACAAATAAAACTGGGCTTCTCTAGGAAGGAGTTAGGAAATGGCAAACACATTGGTGTATATTGATGCATATAGAATCCTTATATTATCATCGTCAGAACAAAACATCTCACTTTTTTATGATTAGAAATGATTAACTACCATTTTTATTTTTATTTCAAATGAGAAACCATTAGAAATTGTCCAAAATAATCTAAAATAATATGCTGGCGCATTACATATGGTGTTATGTATTAATATTACAGTTTATCTTATTTGTTACACAGTCCACAAACAAATCTCAGGGTAAAACACTGTGTAAAATCTTATTAGCATTGCTATAGTTTTCACAGCATTGTAAGTGTTCACAGAAATTTCAAACACTTCAGAATTTTCTAGCAAACGCTTTGTCCAATTCTCCTCAGTGTTTATCGGACTGCACTGTGTGAGCCTTCATGCTCAAAACTGAAACCAAAGCTTTTCTGAATTTGATTGCTCTCACTTTATTTGATTACTAGAGTCATTGTTTAAACTCTTACATTAAAAATCTTCAGCCAACATTCAAAACTGTCAATTACACACCTTACATAAGCATTAGTAAAATGAGTTGATGAGTCAAATTTCTCACACTTTGGAGCATCCAGTCTTTTAATGAAGGAGCTCCGCATCAGTCCTCAACTGATCTGTAAAGCCAGTGAAAAAATGATTGAATAAATTAATTAATTAATATAATTGAATACTGATTATTTTTTCTTTAAAATGGAATGAGCAGACCAGAGACACTGCCCGAGCAAGGGGTGTCTGGTCAGGTGGAGTGTTGGTAAGAGGAATTATTCAGGGACCATAAGTCAAAATAAGATAAATATACATGGTCTCAAATGTCAGCTAAAACTGTAGACCTATTAACTCAACAGGTTCACACCACTCTGAATAGACTGAATCTGCTGATTCATGTAAAAGTGGGGGGTTACTGTATATATTTATGTCTTAAGTGTGTGCAAATGCTGGATCTGTTTTACTGAGCCTGATGTAGCCGACTGCAAATAAAAGACAGTTATTTTCAATTAGTGTATTTTAGTGTGATTTCTAACTACTTTAATATCCTTTTATCATTACTATTCTTTCTATATTAATATCTTTTTAGCATATATCATTTTTTACAATACAGAATTACAGTATCATGTTAACATCTTCTTTACTGAAACATAATAAATACATTTGTTTCAATAGTTGTATGGGTTTTGATTTTATTTATATTTTTATTTTGTTATACTACTGCAACTGCATATCTGCAGAGAAATATGCATTTTCTTTATGCAGTATCTGGAACGATAATCAAGATAAATTAACTTATTCTGAAAAAATTTACTGGCACTGCTCTAGCATTTTGAAAGTTTCAGCTTCATGATATTTGTCCATTTAATTTTTGTTTGGCTCTGAGGAATAAACTGATTTACTTAGTTTTGATGAAGAAGGTAAACTACACTTAGTGTAATGACATATTTGAAAGTGAAATGCTGTTGTGCTGGTTATTTTAATTGATGTGGTGGTGCCCTTAGTCATTAAAAAAATGTTTTAGCGTAAATGTCAAAGAAGCTAAGATAAACTATAAAATACCTACATGCAATATGTATCCACCTGTTTGCATTTCCACGTGACTTCATCCTGGCCAAGACACCTCATAGTTCCAAATCACTTCTGCAGTCCAAAAATCCAGTTGAGCTGAAAAGCCATTCAACAGAACACACACAGATTTACTGGTCTCCATAGTGACACGGGGGTTGCAAACCCTACGTCTAAGGTGCAATTATCTGATCAAAGGCATAGGACAATGAAGAAGGACCACATGGTCTGGCCTTTAGGCCATTATTTTTTTCATCACATAGCAGATTAATAGCAAGACCAGTTCTGCCAAGTTGTGTCCTTCTCAAAATATGAGCATTGTCTGGGAAGTATCTTCAAAGCTTTAATAGCATTTTTGCAATCAAACAGGTGTGCTTTCCAACAGCGAGCTACATTGTTCCAGGACGGTCTTTTGGGAATGAAATGTGTGAGTGTGCTGAACGTTTCTTAAAGTTTGTAGAACCTCCACATGATACAAAGGTTCTATAACCTTATATCATTCTATACATTCTATAAACCTTCAATCTAGGAAGAAGACGCAGAAAAAATTTAAGTGTCATCTTTCATGTCAATGCTTCATCCATGGAGATCTAAAATCTGTGCACTTTCCAGCATCACACCCCTCCAGCTTTGCCTGATCCCCGTTACCCAACATGTTCCTCTCTCGCCCACTCAGAGGGCAGATGAAGGACCGTCAGTTGGGAGAGCCAGTGGCTGCTGATGCAACTGTGCTGTGCTGGAGGGTGAGAAATAGTGAAAGAGAGACAGAGAGAGTGCAGAAGGCAAAGCTAAACTCTCACCCGCAGACATCTTACACTCTACCTTTCAAAGCCTGTGCATCAGTGTTGACTCAAGCTGTCAAGACGAGCAAAAATGAGAAGCGTGTGATTACCTTCAGGACCTGGAGATGGTGATAAGAGGCTTGAAATATCCTCTCTGGCACTACACTACAGCTGCAGACTCAGGCAAGAGTTGTGGTCTGGGGGAGCATACTTTGAATTTCGTAATCCTTTGGCTCCAACCAGGCCTGCCTTCAGCTGATTATGTATCACATCAGAAGAATATTAAGAGCAGATTTTGTCAGATCCTTTTTTAAGTATTGGCCCCTTATAGTGATGTGATTACATAACAGTTAAAAAAGTAAAGTATATTTATCTTTGCACAGCCGTGATTTGAATTTGAATATAAACTTTTAGATTTTTATAACTTTAGTTTTTACATGCATTCTTTTTATTGTAATTTCATATATCACATTTATTTTATTGTATATTGTTTGAAACATTAACTTTCATTATATGTCAGTGTTCTTGCATCCTCATGTAAAGTTATCATTATGCTATCACTTGTTTTTTTTACTTTTGCACATTTACATCTGTTCTTCTGACATAGTTTAAAAATGTCTGCTTCTGCAACATGTGAATATTTAATCATTATGGACCAGAGTTCTCTAAAAGTTACAATTTTGGAGGTAAAAAGTTTTGCTTCTGATCCTGGTCAGCAGCCGCTGAATGGTAGGTGGGACTTTTGTTTTGAAAATGTTTGTCAATGTGTCTGGTGTTCTCTTCAGTCAGCATCTTGTATTTATGTGATTATTGTTGCTTATTGGTTCTTGTCTTAGTTCTGTGTGCATGTAACGGGTTTTTGTTTATGCTTGTATGTCGGTCCACCAAAGAACATCAAACTTAAGTGTTTGATGTTCTTTGTGTGTTTGGCCCTCGAGCCTTTTTTAATTCTCGTTCTTGCGTCTGCATCTGCATCTGCACTTCGTTACCCGAGCATGACATGACAGTTTCTCCAGATTTGTCATTTTAAATTGACATAAATATTCAAATACAGAGACATGGGCACACTTTAGCCAAATTACATAACAGTTGTTTGGTTGGTTTGGTTGTTTTTTAAAGAAATAAGAAATATAAACATATGACAATTGCAGAAAAATGTATTTTTTAAAATGTTTTGGCAGTATTTAAAAAAAGTAGTATTTTAAAAATGTTCTAAAATCAACACATTGTCTCATTTGCCCAGTGGCACCCGAATGTGTGCTTAGATAGATATAACTGAGTATTAGAGCAGTAGATTTGAACATTCCACAATGAAGCTTTGCTTGATTTGTAGAATGTCATAAAGTGTTCATGACCATAGGGCAAACAAAAATTAGCCTTTTGACAGGAGATGCTGTCTTTTGAGGCCAAATTGGCTTTCTTTATTGGTGAGGCAGAAAACTAGTCAGTTGTCCTTTTGAAGTGTCTTTTTCAATCCAACATTATCTGAGGCCCCAGATCGTGCCGTTAGAAGTCAGGATCTAACCTCATGCTCGGGATCAAGCAAAGCACTCATGGATTTGGGAGCGCCTGATCTAATCACACTGTCTAGACTGGCTAATTCATGAGTGTACATTTTCTCATCAGGCTTTCCACCAAGAATACAGTCTGGCCCAAACCACTATTTGACAATTTCCTGAAAGGCTTTGCTGACCAAACTGGCAACTGAAGAAGTGTTCTTTTCACATGGCGTAGGCACCCAGTTTACATGACGGGGATAAACTATCACTGACATCATCAGAATAAATCTCTCATGAATTACACCTTGTAGTACACACAGGAAATATATTTGTTCATGCTCTTTACTGTTTGGCCAATGTGAAATGCTTTTTTCCATTGACCCTGATGTATTCTGTGATTATGCTAGAGAAGATAAAACAGCGTCTCCAGGGTAGGAGGTGAGGATTAAACAGCCTCTGTTCTTGGACCATAAAAGAAAAACAGTTCAAAAACATTTCATATAAAATAACACAAAGTGACACATTCTGCTGCACAGGAGTGTTCTGTTGGTTGACA
Organism: Brachypetersius altus; assembly: GCA_037974465.1. Taxonomy (NCBI): domain Eukaryota; kingdom Metazoa; phylum Chordata; class Actinopteri; order Characiformes; family Alestidae; genus Brachypetersius; species Brachypetersius altus. The sequence continues at coordinate 6,347,706 of JBBPDB010000023.1, read as the reverse complement.
CTGAGACCCTACTAGAATAGCAAAATGGAAAGACTCTGCACAAAAAGTTACACTTTAATGTTTTGAAGCAGCATGTTCCATGAATCTCAACTCTACAGAAGAAAAATCTGTATCCAAAACACTCTTTCACACACACACACACACACACACACACACACACACACACACTATATGACACG
>JBBPDB010000023.1:6296240-6326476 GCA_037974465.1 Brachypetersius altus | reverse complement strand
ATATACATACAGATCTAGTTCATCCATGCTCTAAAGCTGGTGGAGACGTGTTGAGCACAATTTTATTTAAATGCAAATGTGTTTGGCAGAAAGGAACAGAAAGAGTAAAATGCTATGGAGCTATTTATTGTTCAGTTCTGGGCTGTTTCAAATTCTGATTGAGGAGAATGCTGAGCTGAATAAATCCATTTCACTCATTCAGTCATTCATTCTATCATTTATTCGTCTATTCTGTTGTTTCATTCATCGCTGTATTGGTTTGGTTGTATTCCTGATAAATGTTCAGAAGGAAATCTAGAGGTTACTATTGATTTGACAAGAATTTAAAGTATCTTATCTTATCTTGTCTTATCTTAAGAAGAAGAAGGTTCATAGTCATATCCAGTGAGTAATAATGCTCAAGCAGCAAAATATTCGCTTTGAAGTTTTCATCCATGTCACGTCCAATGTTCTTTTTGGTGATGCATCTGGGGAGGTATCTTCTAGAATGCTTTACCTGACCATGGCAGTGCTCAGCAGGCATCCAGCACTCATAGACTCAAGTGGACATTTGATACAGATGATGATCGTCAGTCTATGTCCATGCAGAGAAGAATTCCTCGATATGGTTGCAGACCACTCTCACTGCAGTGAACTGGTGGAATGTCACATTGTCCGACACCACAACAAATGTTATAGCATTTTTACCCATTGCTCTTTTTCACCTTTTTTTCACTGTATCAGAATCCTGTACAGTTCATACAGGAACATGATGAGGTACCCTGCGTTGTCTGGGCCACTGACTGATTTATACAACAGAACACCAACACTGAATATTGTCAAACATATTGAATTATTTGGCCCCTTCTGACCTGGACCTTGCAATGTTGCTCTTGGTCTAAATTTTATTTCAACAACTGAAATCAGAGCTATCTGTTTGCTATAATTTATTTAAGCATTTATTTTGCAGTAATATATAAGCAGTAATCTCCCGTGGTAGTTACGTTCCAAGAGCACCCACAAACAGTGAACACACATGTTGTTGTGTTTTGGGAAAAAAATGCCTAAAAGAGCCTTTTTTTATAGTGTAAAGCCTAAATATGCCCCCTAATATGCTCCCAGAACAGTTTAATGTAATTTTAAACACATTTTAATGCATTACCCTTAAAGAAAATGTAACGTATTCGAATTTAACCCGCCGAGATTAGCAACTCGTATGGTCGCGGGATAAAAGTACTGGAACACTGGGGCGAGGTGAATGGGTCCCCTTGTGTAAAAACACCCAGAAAAAAATATATTTATTGCCACAAAAAAGCAAAAAAAGGCAGAAGATATTAATGTATAAAACAATGAGATTGATTCTAAAAAAAAACTATGAGATGGTTCTCAGCGTGTAACTGAATACACGACTCCTGATCCGCGTAAAACCGGGGGTTTACTGCATAGTACATTGTCAAGATATCATCATATATCAATAAAATAAAGTTGCAGTAATTTAGTTATACCTATGTTTAACAGCTCTGAAGAAAATATACAAGCATGTGCAAAATGGGCTCTAAAAGTTTTGTCATTGATGTAGTTAGAAAAAGCATCTTTATTTTTGAAAAATGTAGTCACTGAAGGCATTTAGTTTAGAAGCACTGAAAAACAATCCAAAGTTTATCCCTCATGGCGCACTGCTGTGTTCATTGTCTTACATGTGGGAGATGTGCTTTAGCAACTGTAAAGAAAAAAACATAACCACTGTAAAGTGTGACCTGTTTTTCTAAGATGAATGAGACTCAACCTGTCAGAGTCACAGAAGACACAGATAATGTTTGTCAGCCAAGGACTACAGGAAATATGATGGCAGATCTTACTTGGGGGTTAGGATGAGTGTGCACGTGTGTGAGTGAGTGTGTCTGCGTGTGTGTGTGTGTGTGTGTGTGTGCATGAGTGCATGCTTGTGTGTGTGGTGAAAATGTCTAAGGGCATATAAATGTCACATTGTCCTTTGTGACTGTCACTTCGATATGACACCCAGAGCTTCTATCTTCTCTGATGATCACACCCTGCAGTGTATGTGTGTGTGTGTGTGTGTGTGTGTGTGTGTGTGTGTGTGTGTGTGTGTGTGTGTGTATGTGTGTCTGTTAGCTGACCACTGCAACTAAAAAAGTACATTTATTTTATCCGTGAGTGGGAAGATGACTTGACTTGCTATAGATATGACTTACAATGTAGTTTAGAGTATCTTGCAAATGAATACAATTAAGAAAATGGTATAGAAAACAATTCAAAGTAAACTACAAAAAAATACCAAGTTTGTGATGTATTTAAAAATTTATTTATGTGTGTGTGTGTGTGTGTGTGTGTGTGTGTGAGAGAGAGAGAGGGGTGGGGGCACAGATATGAACCTCACTCGCTCAATCCACTGCAATAATCCCCCTCACCCAGACCCACACAGCTGCCAGCTCCACACTTTTCATATAGTAATTCTAACACTTACAGCTCTTGTGCAAAAGACCTCACAACACACTGCATTGCAGCTCACGTGAACTGACCACTGGCTGCTGTCCAGGGTGCTGAACCTCATTCAGCACTGCTGTTCTGGGACAGCAGTCAACAGAAGACCATATGGAATGACATTAGTATGGACACAAAATAATGAGAAAATGAGACTGATTTTCATGCCTATGTCATGCCACTTTCACACAGAGGTGTACCTAGAATATACAGATAATTTGCCTTTCCTCCTTTGCCCCTACTTCACTTTGTGACGTTCTGTCAATACCACATAGGTGTTGTTAAGCTGTAGTACAGTTAATATTTTAGTGTGAGGCAGAAGGACACACTCAAACCTGTCATACAGAGTGCAAATTAAAATATGGTTGTAATTCACTTCATATTTATCATATTTAAGCAAAACAACAGTATTACATTATTTTACAATTAAACCATTCCTTGTATGTTCGATACTGCATCTGTTTGCTCTTGCATTTGCTGTTGAGTGAATCCTTACAATGCACATCTGGCAGATTCACTATATGCCAAAATGTATTTAGACTACTTCAAGGTGCGCCTGTGACTGAAACAGGTATTCAGTTGTGCACACACAGCTTATTCTCCACAAAAAAGCTTTGCTAATAGAAAAGCACACTCTGCCACACATGAGAATAAGGTCACCCTGCCCCGATGCCAAGCATCAGCAAGAGGGGCATTCAGCTCTGCCAGCAATGGGCTGTCCAGCAGTGGAACTGCTTTCTCTGAGTTAATAGAGCTTCATCCATTACCTTTAGAATGAGCTGAAGTGGTGTTTGTGATCCAGAACTAAACATCCAATGTTAACACCTGACCTCATTAAGGCTTTAAAGGCTGAATGCAATAATAATCCTCTCAGCAATATTCCAACATCTAGTGTGAAGCTTCAGCAGAACAGGCCTGTCTTATGCCAGTATTACTTATATACTACCGATCTCTATTAGCATACTCCTGACCACCATTAATAATGTGTTATTTTTAGCTTAGCTAACTGTAAGTTACTTATCTGTAGTATTTGTACCTAGCATTTGTGTATTGTGCATTTCATATTGAAGTTTTTCAACAGATTTATTTGATTCATTTACACTTTATTTTGGATTGTTCTTGTCTCTGTTTCTCTATGTAATCTGGGGTCAACAAAGTTTTCTGATTCTGATGATTAATAATTTTAATTTCCGAAAAAAATGGCTGAGCAGGTGTTTACAAACTGTAAGAAATATAGTACCTCTGAATAACACTTCCATGAAACATTTGTTTCAACTAACAAAATTTTTTTTCCTAATTAACCAATTTTCAGTTTTAACACAAGTTCTGCATTAAGTGCTGGGCATAATGACAGACAAATAATGGTCTTTGTCATTATGCCCCGTGACTAACGTAAATTGCCTTTTTATTCTGAGTGGATAATGACAACCATTGTTGTTATTTATCTCAATGTTGTCACTGTTTGTTCAGGACTTGAAACAGCTTAATGGTTGGCTGACAGTAGTAGAGAGAGCCGTTTTCAGTCTGACTCAAGTAGAGCAGTGACTCACACCCTTTTGGCACCAAACAAGAGAGTAACCAGCTACTGTCTGAGCCATTTAATGAATCCCAGCCAAAGATCTTACTTAACATGCCATTCACAGTGACATGGCCACTCAAACTGTCAAATATTCAAATATTAATTTGCCCTTGGAACCTATTGGGTGGCAGTTAATATGAATATAGAGGTCATCATGAATTGATGTTATTATGTGTCCTGTTTAAACATTACCTTCATTACCTTCATCACCTTTTTTGTAATTTAATGTAATTGTCACCATGTAAACTTTTACTTTTTGGTCTGGTTCTTAGTACTTTGGACGAACTACTAACTAATGCACGGTTCCTTTTAGAATGTTATATGTAAATGACATCTGTTCTGATTAAAAGGTCACATTACGCTCCTTTACACAGCACTAGCACTAGAGTTGATAGATGGAAAGGTTTGCACAAAGTCACGTTGTATTTTTATAGCACCACCCACCACCTATAGCTTCCTGTATAGAGAGTTTTGCATTATGATGTAACAAAACCCTTCATTTTAGGGAACAATAGCTGTGTCTGAAAAGTCAACTCGTTCACTATATAGGGCACTATGTAGTGAGTCAGTAGTGAGTAGTGGTGTCTGAAATTTCAACCCACTAATTAGTGAACTGAAATCGCCGCATAACGTGCAAAATATACAGACACTGTACACTGCATCAATAAACATATACCATCATGCACTACGGGTTTGTTTTACTGGTCACATTACGCTCAAGGTTAAAATAAGTATTTTTCATCCTCCTTTACACAGCACTAGCACTAGAGTTGATAGATGGAAAGATTTACACAAAGTCACATTGTATTTTTATAGCACCACCCACCACCTATAGCTTCCTGTAGCGTTCCTCTCACAGAATTCATTCACCATCAGCCTTATTGCATGTTCATGAGCTCACCATTGAAAACCTGTCCGTGTTCCAAGGCAAAGCCCACGTGTGAGCCCGGATTCCCTCTTTGAAATGGAAATGGGGACCTTATAAAAATGCACAACAGATGTGATGGTGGACGCTGCCGGACAGGTCACCTTCTGCCTGATGTCAGGACAGTGGCCAGGCTTTTGAGAGCGGGTAATGAGAGTTTGGGCAGGAGGGAGGTGTTGCGCTTCATTTATTTCAAATTCAAATAATCCTACCGGCCCAACATGTGGCACAACCTAATACATATTAAGAAATAGTCAAAATATTCATACATTCTGGGTATAATGTATTATAGTGCCGTGCATGATCAGTCTGAACAGATTTGAAGCTTAAAACCAATTCTCAGTCCCTCTTACCATGCAGTCAAGGGCGGAGAGGGAGAATGCTGCACATTCCAGTCCCTCTAGAAGCCTTTATTCGTTTACAAACAATAAATATGTGCATTTTGAAGAGCGCAATCCAGGTCACTGCGCAGGTAAAGTTACGTGAGCTACATTCCCCGTGTGCCGAACAAGCATTTTTTCTCTGTTTGGTGATTACAGTTTTTCTCTCCATTTTTACTTTGGTTCATTTTTTCCTCTGTGTGTAGCATTCATTTTTTAAACATGTCCTCCAGCACTGTGTCCCAGAGTTGTGTGTTGGTATGAAAGAGAGGCTGGGTTGCGGTCTTGTTAACGGCTTATTAGCCTCCAAGTTGGGGGTGTTTTCTCCTGGAACGAGAGAAAACCGCAGGGTATGTCTGTAGGAGTTCATTGCAGAAAGCACAGCAGAAGAGTTCGCACACAAACCACTCACATATATGCTCATAGATTTACAACTGCTACACACAAAATGCACACAAACATTATAACAAAAGAGTTCAACTAAATTCACTGAAAATTAGGTTATGGTTGAATCCTCACAGGTGAAACAGAGGTAGGGTTTCGTGGTTCCAAACGGTACATGAGTGGGTTACACAACACACATGCAACACAGCTGATTTACATATCGAGTGACATGGATTTGGGTAATTATGTGAAAATTATGTCCACAAAAGGTCACAGAATTCGTTGTTTTGATTCCTTGGAACTGAGCCACTCCAAATAATAAAAATGTATTCTCTTATTGTCTTTCATCACAATTTATTGATTACAGGATTAATCTAGGATTAATTTCCCTAAAGAAAGGTTGAGTTGTGGGAACTGCCCGAGTGGAGATGAGGACAATTCAGCCACATGTACCACATTTTCTACTTAGTGTTATTTAACATTTTTTGATGATCGCAGAAATGTAATCAGAATGTTAGTGAACAGAGAGTTGGGCATTATGATGTAACAAAACCCTTCGTTTCAGGGAACAATAGCTGTGTCTGAAAAGTGCACTCGTTCACTATATAGGGCACTAAATTTCAACAGTCAGTTTCACCCACTAGATAGTGAACTAGAAAATCATCACGTGACATGCAAAAATATACAGACACTGTACACTACATGAATACACATATACCATCATACACTGCGGGTTTCTGTTACCGTGCCCTACAAAGTGAACGAGTGCACATTTCAGACACAGCTAATGATGTTCTAGACTGTTCTAGACTGTGAAATTCTAGAAGGACAGTAAAAACTCTAGCTCTTTAAGGTTAAATCATTTTCAGTGAAACTGTCAGAAAAGTATTTATCTCCTATGCTAGTATTTGACCTTTGTGTGACAAGATTTACTGATGGTAGATTAAATAACACATTCATCCTATCATTATCATTAATAATTTATCAGTCCAGTCAGACTTTAGGAAGACCTGCTGGGTTTGTCTAGAAGCCATTTGTTGAGTTCTTCTTTGGAGTCTACACACTGAGCACTGACTTTAAAGTAGTTAATAAACAAGAACTTATCATGCTCTTTTTTTAAAGTGTATATTTTAAGTTAGTAGGCATGAAATCATCAGTATTCTGAATGATGCCGTTTCAGAATATAACATGAGCTGAATACAGACACATTTCTGCATCCTCAGTACATTTTCACAAAGTTCATTCCATCATCCTGATGCTGTTTTTAAGAGTTACACAAGCACACACAGCTGAGATTGTACACATTTAAGTATACAGTATACAAGTGCATGGTTACACTAAGTGCACAGGAATATAAACATAAGAGCTACAAATACACACATACAAACACAGCAGCAACACACAATACACAAAAAACAGCAGCACACACGGTTTTATTTTAATTTTTAAATTATTTGTTTTTTGATGGTCTGTATTCCCTACTGAGTAAATAGTCCCTCCAGTCCTGTCACACCATCACACACAAATGCACACACTTGACAAGTACACCCATAAATAGCCTTTTAGTTTCAGGTTTTCCCCTCAAAAACAGGTCATGTGGAATAAATCTCCTCACTCTGTGTAAGCACGGAGACGATGGGGGTGGCTTTAGGTTTGTTTTCTGAAGTGTAATCCTCCACGGCTAACTTTGGCCCAGAATGCTGAGTAATGTATGGCGGGATTACTCTTGTAGAGAGCAGGTGAATGCCCTGCAACCATCTCTTTGGAGTGGAACACTAACAATTAACAGTTTCCACTTGGAAGAGAGGACTTTGGCAGCTTTTTTTGCACGTAGGGGGGACATGTTAAAATATTGCTGTGGTCTGAAGGCATAGCAGTTGTGTGTGAATGCTGTGAGCAAGAGTGGAAGGGTTTGGGTCACTGGAGCCTGGGCAGCCCAGAAACCACACATTTATCTAAAGGATATATTGCTGAATGTGTTGCCTTATCTGCTGAGGAGGAGCAATTTTGATAGATTAATGGATGAACAGAAGGGTGCAGACAAACTACCGTTGAACAAATCATTGGAAAAACTGAAGTGATGTTTCACCCTTTCTGTTGCACCGGAAAATGGAATATTACTGGCTAAGTGCCCGCCTGATGGTTGGCCAAGTAGTCACGTCATGGTTTGGGAGTAACTCTAGCTTTGCAACTAAAAAAGGCTTTCTCTCCAGGTGTGAAATGTCAAGCATTTCAACCTACACATCAGGCATATGGGTATTATAGGCTTACATAGTTTCCCTCACTATTTTGGCATTCAGGAATTTGATATTTTGTGTAACAAATCATGGGCCATTCAGTCCAAGGGCACAGCCTGTATTGAATGCCTTGTTTTTGTGATGTAATGAAAAAGCAAAGTATTTGCACACATTATGTGTACATCAATATAATCCCACTAATTCACACTGAAGTTGTAAGGAGAAACTATTAAATGTTCTATTAAACTATTAAATTATTAAATACAAACAGCATCAGCAGAATCAATATTCTAACAGTTCTGCTCCAAACCCAAAATAATGAGCTACAACAACATGAAAAAATGGTTCATTCTGTTCCTTTTACCATAGACTATAGGGACCTAATAGGACGTAAAATAAATAACAATAGGTTTACAAAGCTACAGTCAGTGTAACTAACTGCCTTGACATAACTTCAGCCAGTTACAGTCAGCTCTGAAGATGCTGCATGAGTGTGTAAAATGTTGTCTTGGGTTTAGAATTGGAGAATTGGAATTCCTTCCTAGAACCCTGGGGGCTAAGCCCCCCTTGTCTTTCCGCACATCCGCGCTAAATATCAAGGTGAAAGTCACTATAGCTTGCATAGTATAGACCCAACTCCGAACCCAACTTTGTGAATAGATTAACGGCGATATTTTTTTTATCGCCCGATAAGAGTCTCATGTTAACGGCAATAACGGCCCACCACTAATATACATATAGATTAATTGAGAGATTGAAAGATTGATATACTGTATATATATATATATATAAATCAGTAAACATTTACTTGCCCATGTGAAGTTATAAGCTATAATAGGTTCTGCATACTGAAACAGCCAGAGTATTGAATTTTATCAATGGAAACCCTCAAGAATAATGTGAGACCATGATTGAAGACGTGTAGCGTTGATGGGTTTGAGTTAAAGTTTCATTGTGGTTTTGTTAGATTGTGTCGTTGGATTTCTTGACTTTGTCATCCGTCATGTTTATGGGGTCATCACACTCAATCGCTCTGCTCTCTCATTGCTTTAGATAGAACTATAGTCCCTGTTTTGTCTCTCTTTTCCATTATCTCTCAGCCTCTTTTTCAAATCACTTTCATTTCACCATGTCTGACCAATGCAATTTTGACCAGTTGTCTTTCCTTATGTTTCTTTTTCTCATCAGCACTGTTGTTTATCTAGATCCGCTGTGTCTCTATTTTTCTGCCGACCCCTTTCCCACTCACCATCATTTACTGCAGCCAGAGAACAGAAGAGATATAAGTGCAATTGCATCTGAAATTGACTGTTGTGTTACAGTGCTGTTCAAAACAATAGTTTGTTGTGATTGTCTTTTGATCAATTCAGATGGATTAAATACATAATTTATTGTATTTTATTGGATGAATCAGTGAACCATGTGTATTCGGAGGTCTCGGGGCAAGGAGGTGGTGTTCTGATTGTTTTTTTGTTTTTTTTAAAAAATAGGCAAATAATGTAACTAATTTATAATATTTATAATATTTTTTTTAATACAGTTGTGAGAACCTACTTGCTGCTATTTATCAGGGCAACTAATACCCAGACAAAACAAGTATCAAATGTATAAATGCTCCAAAACCGAAGAAAAGAATTATTATGATTGTTATAGTCAAACTATTCTAATCAAATTTCAAATAATAAAGTGGGAAAAACAAAAAAAATGAAACTGATGACTCAATATGCTGATTAATTTAAAACGATTCAGTTGTTTAAGTACTACATATCACAGTGTATGAGTTATGAGTGTCTCTAAGTGTCTCCTTTGTCTTTTACCTATTATGTTTTCATTTTATCAGATTAGCTGGAAAACTGAATGAACATTGGATCTATTAAGCAGTTATACTGAGCTCCTCAACATTTACCCAGTTGAGCAACCCAGTATAATTGCAGACTACCACTCAAATTAAGTTCATGATACAATAATTATTATTATGCTGTTTATGCTTAATGGGGAACTGTATATATGTATTTGTTTATTTTTACATTTTGTCACTTTTAAAATCATTTTTAGCTTTGAAAATGCAGACAGTGGCCATTTAATTATATTATTTCATTAATTACAATAAAACATTTTTTAAAACTACGGTATTAGCTCTAAACTGTGAACCAAGAGAGATGTTTCTCTCTTTCTCTCTCCCTCATTCTCTCTCTCTCTCTCTCTCTCTGAGCAGGTGAGTGTTCACTGTATCTGGCTGCCATGTGTCGGAGGAATGATAAATGACGTCTCTCTGGTAGCTAGATCAGTGGAGCTCATAGGTCTCCTTCATTCATCCATTACTGTCAGTCCCCTTGTCATTCCTCGCTCATTCCCTCAAGTTATTTCTTTTTATTAAGCCTTCACAGCTGAAAGATGCAAAGGGTCACTCTCCCCTCCACACAACCTCTCCACAGTCCACATCCTTGAGGTGTTCTTTATGACCACAGGGTTTACTCCCACTCATCAGAGTGACGTCTCAGAGCAAGTTGTAGAACATACATGTATGATGCCTGTCTGGTATCCTTGTCAGTATGTTTACCTCTTCTAGAGCATTGCCTTAAAAGAGGCGTTTTTGTTTATGGAACAGACAAGTGAGAAGACCCTTTCTAAAGAAAAATGTCCATTTAATATACAACAGACGTGAAAGTGTTAAAAATTACAGTAGGCTTTGCAAATGTTTGACTGACAGTTAGTGTAGATTTGAATGCTGTAAAATTATCATGCTCATGGAGTCTCTGTTTTGCAATGCAAATTCAGTTTCCTGGGAGAAATTATCTGTGTTGACTGAGTTGAATTTTCAGTCTGGTTCATGCCTTGAGTGCCTCATTAGTAGTCCTTAGGTTTGCATTGTCTAACATTATTATCTTATATACAGACCATCATTTACCCTCATTTCTTTTTGTATTCAAGGTATATTCAAGTATTTTGACACACTTTTTTCTAGTGGACATACCACAAAGATTAAATATACAATAATAATAATAATAATAATAATAATAATAATAATAATAATAATAATAATATCCCAATGTTTACATTTTACATTAAACATTGGGATATCCTCATTATTGGACAAAAAGTTATATGGTTTATAAAATAATTGCGATATGTTATAATGGGCTTCATTTCACAATGTGCCTGTTAGAACTCCTTTACCTGTGATAAATCACTAGAATGTACTGCATCTCATTGCTTATTACTTAAACATAGACATACTAACATTCGCTATAGTATTTTATGTTTAAACAGGAAAGTAAATAGATTTTAGTACAAATTCTATGGATACCACTTTGTGACTTGTCGTAGATAGGTGCCATTCAAAGAAACTTACTTACTTACTTATTAAAAAAACAAGTGCAATGGTTTTCTGGTGGGGAAGGGCAGTACTAAGACTAAAGATTCTTATACAGTATGTATATGAAAAAATGGACTATGTAAATGAACTCTAAAAGCAAAGCAATCATTCTCAGTTTGGTTTTACCAAGTCTTTATCATCCTTCAAGTTTATTGTGGACAGAATGGATTAACTCTGTTGCACAATTTCTTTGGTACTCCAATAAAACTTTACATCAGCAAACTGTACATTACACTTGTCTGTTTAGTGTGCAGGATGGAACTGATGAACACCAACAACATAAAAATACTATTCAAATCTCCCTTAAAATGATGTAGGTTCATGAAGCTGGAGCCTTATTGCTCCATGTAAACTCATCCACTAAGCTTTAATGGCAAAATTCAGTAGTCAGCAACCAACGTCAGCATGAAAAAAATAAGCTCTGGAGACATCTAAAAGGAAAAGGTACTAAATCTCACGCTTCATGACCATCTATGAAACTGGATACAAATTGTGTCTGGGATAAATTCTGCTGTGGAATGTTAAACTCAGCCATGGAATGAAAGAAGGATTTAACCAAAGGAATATGCAAAACAAAGGAAAAGCTATTGTTGCAGGTTATCAGTCAGAACGAATGTGTCCTCTATTCCATTTCTTTCTGCTGGAATATGGGATTTGAGCTTGCATAGACACCTTATCAGCAGCTGCAGCATGAAAGAGATTGTGTCGGTTCTTTGCTTTTGTTTTTAGCCCCTTCTAGCCATTATGCTGCCAGTCTTTTGTTTTTTTTTTCTTTTTATGAGAGAAATGATTAATATGGATCTCCATTACTGGCTGGTTTATGGCTCAGCTATGGTACGTAGGGATAATGCAATGCACAACGCTTTCATCCTGGATGCGAACAATTTGGATAATCAAATACATTTTTGTTCCTAATTCTATTAAAAAGACTATGGTGTACTATAACAACAAAGTTATTCATTTCTATATTCACATTTTCCCTTTATTTCTTAGAATTGAACAGGATAGTATTGTGACCTTAAGACTGTTGTATGTGATGATGTGACTGATGTGCTTTGATTTTTGTGATATAACAAAGCCCTTCAATTCAAAACAGGATGTTTTTTATTAGCTTCCACAAATGGTTGCATGGACTGAAGAGTTAATCGTACAGTTTGAACTTGAGCAATGTTTACACAGTAAATTAAGGTGCAACACTACAGGCAATAATTATGATTTTGGTACCATCAACCACGTTTTAGAATTTTGGATAAACTTCTTATCTTACACTGTAATTAAAAAGAGTCAGAACAAATGACAACAATGTTATTGCACTGAACAACTTGTTTTCTGAGGACACTAACTAGAATATCCAAATATGTCTATTTCCTCTTGGCTGACAAAAACTTTCAAAAAATGCATCATGGCTAGGCTTTTTTTTTGCATTCAGAACTAAAATTTCATGCATAAACATATATTGAAAGATTTTAAAAAGGAATTTTCTAATACATTGACCATAGCTGGATGTTTGCTAGATTTTCTGTTAAAAATATTTTAAAATTCTAGGACAGCAGAGGACTGTGTCTTGATTACATAATGACACAATTAAATCTCAGCAATCTCGTTCATGAAATCTCTTCTAAAAATGTATCTTATCAATTATATACACACATTTTAATTGGAATTTGTTCAAATGTGTCACGGTCGCATCGCCCGCTCCCCGTCTCCCTCGGTCTTCCTCCCGGTCTTCCTCCCCTGAATATTAGTTTTCCCTTTATCGTCCCTCCTGGTTCCCTTTTTTTTTCCCCTTTTTACTTTTCCAGCACCACGTTCCTCCAGTCCCTCTAATTAGCCCCACACCTGTTCCCTCTGATTACTCCCCGCACCTGATTCTCTGTTCCAGCCCTACAAAAGCCCAGTCCGGCCCTGGATCAAGCAAGTCGGTATTAAGTTTCCTTTTTACTGCCCCTGTGCGTTATGAGTTCTGTCTCTGGTTGTTTCACGCTCATATGTCCTGTCTCTTTTGTTTTGCAGACTCGCGCTGGTGGCTCCCACGCTTCCCCTGAATCGCCCTGATAGGGCTGTGCCTTTTTTCTCCCCTTTTTTGGTGGCCTGGTTTTGAACTGCCATGTTTTTGGTTTCTTCATTTTTGAGCCAGCGCGAGTCCTGCTGGTTTTTGGTTTTTGGTTTTTGTGTTTCCCCTGAGTCGAGGTTCCCCCTGTTTGTGTGAAACTATTAAAGCCTTGTTTTTTCTGCTCAGTCCGGCGTCCTCCCCCTTCCTCATACACACACCGGAGTGACAGAATGCATGCTGAGCCCAAATGTCTCATCTTCACCTCTTGTTTAATGATTGATTGATTGAATGATTGATTGATTGATTGCAAAGCTTCTAATACAAAAATAGTTAAAACAGTAGTCGTAAGTATGTCAGTAATCAACTGGTAAAGATGCATTGTGATAAACTGTAATAATTATTGTTTTAAAAATCCAGTTCACCTGTAGTGTCTTGCTTTAACTATTTTTCCATGGGCAATTTGATGTGTATGTGTCACGGTCGCCGCGCCTCCCGCTCCCAGACACCGTTCTGTCTCCCCCCAAATATTGAGTCTGTCCTTCTGTCCCTGCCTGTGTCCCTTTCCTTTCCTTGCTCCCTTCCCTTTTCCCCCTTTTTCCCCGAGTATGTCTTCCTGCTCCGTTTGTGCCACAGCCCTCCTCGTCAACCTCACCTGCGTCTCGTTGTCCCTGATTCCCCACACACCTGTCGCCCTTCCCTGATCCTCATTTAAGCCCAGTCCGTCTCCGAGTCTAGTCATGCCTGTATTTGCTCTCCCTGTGTGTGTGTATGCTTGTTTCTACCGTTTTCATGTGTCCCCTCATTTATATTGTGTTTCTCTTGTTTTGCAGACCCGTGCTCCTCAAAACTAAAAAGCTCCTCGTCTGCCTGTGTGCAGCCCTGACCTGGTTCCCAGTCTGCCTGCGAGCAGCCTCTACCTGATTTCTCCTGTTTGCCTGCGTGCTGCTCTTTTTGTTTCCCTTTACCCGGAGCACGGGTCTTCCCTTAGTTTGGTTATCCTTATTGCTTTTCTTTTGTTTCGTTAACGTTTATATTAAATCTCCTTTTTCCCTGTCTAACTTGTGTCCTCTCCCCTCTTTCCCACACCACACGCTGACATCTTCTCCCTTTTTCCTCCTTGTTTCACGTAATTTGGACATAGCAATGCCTTTTGCCACTGTCAAAGTGTCATGACCAACAGACTAATAGAAATATTAGTATTTTCTTTATTAATATATTATAATTAATGTATTAATATTTTCTTTCTTTTAAGGTTTTGGAGACACAGGGTTTAAATGTGACCACAGTGACAGTATGACTATTTAATCTGAAATGTATGCATATGTGATTGTTAAATAGCCACTGTAGACTGCAGCTGAATTGCATTTATAATTTAAAAAAAAGACTAATATAAAGCATGAATGGCATAATTGTCGTGCAAGCACATGAATTCATACAGCATTCATAAAATCACATGTATTGTACATATTTGTGCATTTGTATTTACATTTATGTATATATATGTATATATACGTGTGTGTGTGTGTGTGTGTGTGTGTGTGTGTGTGTGTGTGTGTGTGTGTAATTATGCTCAACCTCTGATTCAGTGCAACAGAAATTTGCAGGAGTAATATATTGTTGTGGAAAAGCTATATTTCTGTGAAAACACTCCAGTTCTGTCAATATCAGCTGCTCTACATGAATCCATTTTTGATATGGCTGACTCAAATTGAAGTGCTGCTGTTGTTGCTGAAACCCTTAGCGAAGAGATTGATCATCAACCATCACAGCCATCATCATTCAAAGGAGTGAAAAAGAGATGCGATAAATAAAGATGTGTGCAGATTGCCAGCATCACTGGTCCTCTGAGCAAACCACTGGATGCAATTATCCAGCCTGATAGACCCAATTCCATCTCTCACCATCACTGCTGCTTTCTCTTCAAAACATGAAAGAATGAATAGTGCCTTCAACATTTGAAGGCTTTCAAAGCGGATAATAGAATCCTGAAACCGCTACATGTTCTTTTATATGTTGCTGTGTGGAAAACGCAGCATGTCAATTATACACTTTTTAGAGTCCCTGCTCAAGGCAAACAAGGCAAACTAACCTCCACAAGTAATTTAACAGTGTAGACATGATGGGAACTGGAAATTAACATATTTTCACATGTATATGTGTTTGTATTAATAATGTGTGCCCTTCATCTTTGTAATGCATAAAGTATTTGTTGAATTCACTAGTAACCTGACAACACATCAGAAATAAACAAGAAAAAAAAACAGCTTTGAGCAAGTTAAAATGCTTAGAATTTTTGCTGAATAGTTGAAACTCAGGAAATCATCAAGAGGTCTAGACAAATTCAGTCCACTTCTTGCTTTAGAGGGAACATTTTCACTGGCGCACCAATGGAAAATGTATAGCTGATTTTACACTGCAAGTCAAAACAATAAAAGCATTATGCTCATTTCAGTTAATTTGAGGCAATTTGCTGAAAACTGTTTAGGTGAAATTAAATTGAACCATAATTAAGCCCTGTTTACTCAAATTTCAAAACTAAATCTGACAACCATTACATATAATACTTAACAATTACCAGTTTATTTACTGATTCAAAGGATGCTGATGTATATTTGAACCTTTTAATAGTATCAAAACATATCAGTAATGTGAGACCAAAACTGCCATGGACCTTGTGAATTATTAGTTTCTGTAAAATAGATTGTTCTATACTCAAAAGGTTTATTGTTGCCCAAATATTCAAACACACAGTTCAAACACAAACATTCAAAATCACAATTGCTGGATATTTGAAAATTTAAAAACCATAGTTCATTATGCTTTATATTTTATTCAAGAAACGGAACATGGCTCTGACAGTTGGGGAGAGATTTAAACCTAGCACATCGAAACATTGTGTTACACCTGACAGAATGCATCACCAAAGCAGAAAGCGTGTGTCAGTATCAAAAAAGCATAAACATAGACTGACATTATGAACCTCTGCATACATATAATTGGATTTAATTTGCCCTCTATGTGTCCATTCCTTAAGAGACAGGTGGAATGTATTGGACATACAATAAATAAAGCCTTGTCTGATAATTTCCTCCTTCACAGTGATGGAGGAAAGTATCCCATCTGTGGTGGGTCAGATTTTAATGAGAATGGTTGGCACCTCTGTGGATTTTACAGATTAAAAAGGTAGGCCTGAATCTTACAAGCTCTCCAGAAGCTACAGTCACAAAACCCACAACAGCTGCTGCATATAATTCAGTCCAAGCATTAAAAATGACTCAGAAACTAGACGAACACAGAACTGATCTGCCTAAGCTTTTAATTCAGTCATGTCTTGCAGTGATCTTACCTCTTTTCAGAGCACTGATGCAAATAATCTGTGAAAGTGCCTGGAGTATGCACCTGACCAGGCTCTACTGGTGGCAATTAGATTTCACAAAGTTGAGAACCACAGGTAAATTCATGTTAGGTTTAGAACTTATTTTGGTCCTGTTTATACTGTGTATGTGATGTAGCCTGGGTGACCATAACAATATGCAGAAAATGAAGAGCAGAAAGTGCTATCGTCTGTACAAATTACGAACTGAATGATCTAACACATGCAGACTAATTATTGACATTTATTTGTAAGGTTTTATTTGTAAGGATGTTTTTAACTGCACAAACTACTAGAAGCTTTGGCAGAAAAAAACTCTTTAACAGTGACACCAGCTCTGTACTGAAGGTTCCGGTTTTGTATGTTTTGTGCTTGCTCAAAGTCGAAGCCAACAACTTAGAGATATTTTTTTTCTTCCAGGTAAACACCTTGAACTTTGTCATGTTCTCCAAACCATTTCTGAACAATGTTTGCAGTATGGCAAGGTGCTGCATCCTGCTGAAACAAGACACTTGCACTGCATCCACCCTTATCTTCCACCCATGGTACATCCACAAGATGTAAAAGAAACAATAATTAACCAGACTATTTTGTGTCCTGACACATCATTCATAGCCTTTTTAGAAGTTTGTGCCACAGTAGCTCTTCTGTGGTATTGAAGCACTCAGGCTAGCTTCATTCCCACATCAGTCACTGAGCCGTGGATACCCTTGACTGCGTCATGTGTGGTAACCACTGAACATCCCACATCCCACTGTACTGGAAATGCTCAGATCCAGTAATCTTACCATTACATTATGGCTCTTTTTAAGTTTGCCTAGATACTTACATGTGCCCATTTTCCTCTTTCATCTTCAAGAACTGACATTTTTACTCTCTGTCTAAAATGAATCCTTCACAGGTGGCAATATAATGAATGTTATTAATGCTACTTGCTTCATAAGCATGTATGCTACAGTCCACGGAAGGAATATTTTTGCTGATAATTTATGTGCAGTAAAGTGCACCATATACAGTGTCAACAGTAGCATTAAGCTATAAACTAAACTAAGTTTGACAGTCCATAGTTTTGTGATTGTGTGCACACAACAGTGCTGTTTCCGTTTATACCAATGAAAATGCTTAGTAACAATCAAGGTCACTAACTAGACAAATCAGATGATTTCAGACACTAAAATGACCCAAAAAAGTTTTACAATAGTTTCAGCTGTCCCAAACAGGCAGAAAAGAAGTAAAGCCATTAATGAAAAACAGCGAAAAAACACAATTTAGACCTAAATCAAACCTGCACATCTTTGTGTAGCACTTTAACATTTTGATATGCTATTAAACGTATAGCTTTTTCAAACTCATGAACTTCCCTCAAGGAGCAGACCCATGACATAAACTGAAATTGATGATTGATGGTTGTGAATATAAGGAATTTCATAATTTGCCTTAATTTAGCAATTACAGCCAGTAGAGTAATAAAAGGAAATAAAATGCTTTACTTTTTTTTGCCATGAATGTACAGATTTTTTTTATACTTAAAGTAACAATGTTCACCATTTTTTAAACTATGGAAAAGTACAGCCTTTACTTCTTAGGTGTTAAAATACTATGAAAAAAAAACTGTGAAGAGTTCTGTTAATACCTAAAGACAATACAACCCTTTAGATGAACATCTACAAGCAATATTTTTTTCATAATCAGAACATTCAGGTTTTTTTAGAATAAAAGTGTGGGGCCTGAAATATTCTCTGATCTCTATGGACCCATATGAGCAAAAGAATGTATACTTTAAAGTTGAGTCTGAGGGAAGCTCAGTGTTGTGATCGCTTCAAATGAGAGAGTGAGTATGAACTGCTCACTCGTGAAATAGTCTCCTGCCAAACCCATTTCTCCTCATGCAACCAGAACAAACTCGACGGTGCGGCTCAGCTTGTTTACAGTACACCGATGTGAAGTAAATGTAACCTGAGTCTGCCCTATGCTAGATGCAGCAAATGAACCACATGCTGAGAGTAAGGTCCATGTCACTGAAAATACAAACATAATGTGAGTGGGAGTGGTCAGAGCACCAGCCACTGTAACATAAAATTCACTAGACCAAGAAATGGCACTGCGTATCTCTACATTTATAATCCTCGTGGGGGACAAACAGATCCAGGAAAAAAGTATACTGTGACATCAAGTGAATTTATTTTGTGTTATTATTGGTTTCAAGCGAATCTCAATCACAAAACATCCATGTTACAGTATTATTACAGAACTTAGTACCATTATAGAATGTTCTTAAATCTTTTTTTATCTTGAATGTGTGTATCTTGAAAAACCTTTTTATTTCTCCAGAAGACTCAGCAGATTGAAAACACATTTGGCCATTCCTGATTTCCTCAGTTACTGAAAATATGTCAGAATAAACAGACTAAACAATACACAAACTGTAACATAATACAATGAAATCATATAGAACATAAAACAATGTTTTAAATGTTGTACAGGAAAAAAGTGTTGCAATATTTGTATCACCCCAAACATTCTCCTTCAGGATTTTTTGCTTAAGAGCAGAATTCATTGTTCCTTAAATAATGTTAAGTCACCAAGGCCCTTAAGCTGCAAAACATCCCCAGACCATGATGCTACCAAAACTATGTTTGTCTCTATGAAGGTCATATTGTGGAATATGTGTTTTTTAACATCATGTTCTTCCTGGTTAGCAGTGGTTGGCTTTGCAACTCTACTGTGAATGCAACAGCTATCTCCTGTTAGAACCCACTCAATTTGTTATGGAGAGCCAATGGCAAATGGACTTAATTCAGGCTGTATGACAAACTTTTGCTTTCAGTGAAGTGTTTGTATAGAGCGTTTTTCCACGTGTCTGCACAGAAGAAGACACTGGCCATACACCTATTCCCTGTTTTTTACAAAACGAGACAGGAAGGAATTGGATTACCACATAACACTACAAGGAAAGTAAGACTTGAGGGAGTAAAGAGAAAACAGGTCTTACACAGCGGGTGAAAAAGTATACTCCATAATCCAGATTAATTGTTGATAGTTTTGCTGTCATCATCCTGACCTCTTTAACATAAACTGTTCTGAAGATACTGATCAAGAACAAACCACAGAAAGCCTAAACATACATGTAGGATAAACAGAATACTTGATAGCATAGACCATTACTACTACTACTCCTACTTTTGCTACTACTGTTACTACTACTGCTGATAATAACAATAATAATAGGATTTTGACAATCCTATACAGTAGCTGCTATAAACGACTTGATAACAATTATAATCTAATAGAAAAGTAACATTTTAGGAAAACAAGAGGATAAAATGGATTAAAAATATATATTAGAAAGTGGGTGGATGTATGTATATAACTATGAAAATATACATATTAAAGGTTTTATCCTTGTTTCTCACTGCTTCACCTGGGGCATATTCAAAAATTTAACTGAGTGTATGTAATGTATTTCCATGCCTTTTTTTTGTCACAGAGGGACACAAGTTGCATATTCACTGAAGTGTCTCTGGTATGATCTTACTAAGATTTGGCTCAAGTAATGAGGAGTTTGTACAGATCTCTGAACACTCACTGACTTTCACGTAATTGTTTCTTCATAATTCCAGATGAATTTGTTATGTAGATTACACAATCTGCACAACAAAGTCTGCCTTTCTTGAACATGCCACAGTTTGGCAGTGTTTGTAAAAGTGGGCAGGACATTCGATGTTGACTAAGTGAATCTCAGTGGTCCTAGAAAGGCAAGGACCTATGTTTTGAATCTAATTGACACAGCACTGATCATACTGAATTTAAGTTGGTATCAAAGGCTTCTTTCTAATGCAGGTGCTTCTCTGCCGCGAGGGTAATTATCCCCATTATTCAAATGACGCAAAGGCGGTCGAGCAGCCCTTTCATATTTCATGGCCTTTTTGTTTTCCAGCCGTCTGTAGCCCTAGTGCACTGCTCTCCCATCACCACACAAAGCCCTGATTCTGTTTTTCTTCTCCCACTGCTCTTTTTTTTCCAGAGCAACCCTAAGGCCTCTGTTTGCCAAACAGATTCACAGCTATCACAGCAATTAATTAGGAATGCGTTTGTCACAGCAAGTCAGCTTCAGAGTGCTCGTAACTTACATTGACTTTGAATGAAATCAACGCTGCTTACAAAATCTACAAAACCATTCTAAATGCACGTTGCAAAAGATATGGCACCAGCAGACGAAGACACTAACCATAGACCAACAATAAACACGCAAAGCTGTCAAACATTTTGGCTTTGAATATTCATATAATGGACTTCAAAATATAATCTCTCAGACTATATCCCATGTGCAGAAAAACCATTTTACAGAAGCAACTAATGCTCAGCGTTCATGTATGTCAATAGATCTTTCCATGTTGGTTGATTAGCTTCCATTATAGAAACTCAAACAAGATCAAGGAGCCTCATACATACCATTAGAGCCAGACAATCTTCTAAGCTGGGAGGGAAACTGAAAGCCAATCTCCATGTTAATTACCAAAGCTGGTACATGTCAGAGTGCGGGTCACTTGTGCAATGACCAGCTCCATTTTCAGCACTGGCTGAAACGATGTCCACATCACAGCTGCTTCAATCACTTTCATGAAAAACTCTAACAAAATTAATTCCTTTGAAATATTATACATATAAGTGTCAGAGGAAATGCGTGAGTAATGTAATTTCTTTGGAAACCAGCAAGTTCATATGAAGTGTAATCAAATTCTAATTCTTCAGCATATTAGTATGAGGCATCATGCCCTTCTGACTTGATGCTCTTACATTCGGGCACTGCACAAATCTGTGAGGAGGGCAAGCAGCAACCAGTCATTGTAGCACAGTGCCCCCTATTGACCACTGGTATTAAAACAGATTACCTGGTCTTTACATGGTCTTTCTTCATCAAGACACAGCCATGATACATAAGTCACACATTACACCGACATTTTCAATGGTAACAAAGTTATAGTCCATAAACACCAGACTACCGACTACTATTTTTGCCTTTTGTGATTTTAACTCATTCATAACCAACAACCAAATTCAGTACGACAGGAAAAAAGGTCTGTTTTGCACAATTAAATGTTGTACAGTACACACTGGATTCAACAGTAGTCCATTCCTTCACCCATCCATCCACCCATTCAGTCATACGTTTATTTAGTAATATGTATGATGTTTATGTATTAATTTTGATTACATGTATTTTGTATTTTGTATATATGTATGTATGCATTTTGAATGCAAGTATTTTATATGCTTTATTTTTTATTCATATTATTACATGTAATTGTTATATTCATATTCACAAATAAACTGGTTTTTACAAATCGGTAGTCTGGAATTTAAGATTTACATTAGGTGATAAGCACTTTCTAGCAATTAAAACAAGAGGATTTCTCAGACTTGTGCTCAGACAAGCTCAGTGAATATAAACGATAGGAACGGTACATTTCAAACATGAATGGGAAAATGAGTATTAAGCTGTTGTTTAATTTTGAACAGACTATAGTGCAGAGGCCCTTCGCATTTAGGACACATCTATCATCTATCTATTTATTTATTACTTTTTTAAGATATTTTAATAATTAGGCGAAAAGGGAAAGTTGTAAAAAAATAACATCCTCTATTTTTATGCAGCTTTTCTGTTTTGTAAGTTTTGCTGCCATTAATCAGAGCAGCCCTTATGAACTGGTCCGTCCTACTGAAGTCATTGTTCAGGGTCGCTGCGCCTAATTAAGACACGCGGATTGATGTTTTCACACCTCTGAACCACTTAAAGGCGGCTCGGTTTCGGTACCCCAACGACCCTCGTGTGATTCCTCCAGCCTCCCTCTGAGCCCCTCAAAGACCACGAAGATGGCACGGACCATCAAAAGGACCCTCTTGTCTATAAGTAGGTCCCGTCTGAGATGGACTCAAAAACATCTCTCACTCTCCAAGAGAAGTTCAGGAGGAGTTCAGGAGACCGGGCCTCTTCTCTCTGTTGGATATGACTTCTGCCATCATGCTGCTGATCTGTGGGATGGTGGTGGTGCTCTCAATGCCCAGGGTCGGCTCAGACCGCTTTCCTCTGGGACATTCCCGATCCTTTTACCCGACCTACATGATGCAGCTGTACCGCAGCGCGCTGTCCGAGGGTCGCAAGGCGGACAGCCCCCTAGACAGCGGCCGCGAGAGGGAGACTTTACACCACTCCGACTCCGTGCTCAGTCTACAGGCCAAGAGTGAGTAGAATAAACAAGCCTGTATATTCTTTTTATTCATGACAAGCCCATTTTCATTATATAACACTGTTCTATTCTCATGCATTAATAATCGCATTAGTAGCATATTTCTATTTTTTTTTATTATTTAGTTATTAAAATGTTTATTTTGTTTAGTTTTATGAATGCATTAATTCGAATGTCCAGCTTCAAGACAACTGCGTTCAAAGCAGTGTGGCTATTTAGGAATACACAATGAGACAACATGGGCCTTCAGCTTTAAGTGCTTGACTGCCAATGTGTGAAACCCATCTTTTGCATCTTTAAGTGCCGAACATTCATTATGTAATTAGATATTTTGCACCTCCGAAGTCGCATTAAGGAATCCTTTAATAGTTCTAACTTTTATTTTTTAGGTTGCCACCAGGTGGGCGGCAAATGGGTCATCACTTTTGACATGTCCTCGATCTCAATGGCTGACAGTGTTCAGAGATCAGAGCTTCGCATTCGCCTTCCAGAGTTTTCTGCCTCCAACAATGCAGTGGTGGACATCTACCATGCTCCTAAGGGTAACTGTGGTCAGAATCTCTGTGGTGAAGAACACCTTCACTTGGGCAGCCTCAGAGCCAATCCAAACATGACTTCCTCACACTCTTCCTGGAGGGTCCTCAACATGACTCTTCTGCTCAAGTACTGGCTGCACCAGGGTGGACCACGGCCAACCCAAGAAACAGCCAGCGAAGCAAGAAAGGAATTCAAGACTGTCAAACATCCTACAGCCAACAGTGTCATGATGGTGGTCTACTCCAAGCAGTCGCAGAGAAAAGCATCTACCCTCATCCGTACAGCTGAGCGCTCCAAGTACGCGGCTTTGGATCGGACCAGCAGTGGTCTTGGTCCTGCAGCCCGGAGGCACAAGCGGAATCACAGGGTTCATATGAAAGTGCGTGAGGCAGGAGGGGCTGGCGTACATATCACCACCACTCAAGCAGAGGGTGAAAAGAAGCCCCTGTGCAGAAAAGTAGACATGTGGGTGGACTTCGACCAGATTGGCTGGAGTGAATGGATAATCTATCCAAAGCGATACAACGCGTACAGATGCCAGGGGGGCTGCCCTACACCAGTGGATGAGTCACTTACACCAACAAACCATGCATACATGCAGGTAAGGAGGCCTCTGTGTTCAAACTACATACACATTCACAGTAATTACTGTCACAAGGAACTTATTAGATGCTTACATTTCTCTTTCTTCCCTTTATTACAGAGTCTTCTGAAGCTGCACCACTCAGACCGTGTCCCATGTCCATCCTGCATACCTACACATCTGGGTCCTCTCTCTATGCTTTACTATGAAAATGGAAAGATGGTAATGAAGAATCATGAAGGCATGGTTGCAGAAGCATGTGGTTGCCAATGATCTACAAAGACTGACCCAGCTCAACTTTAGCACTTAAAAGTTCCTTACACATGCCGGCCCCACAAAGCCAGAAAGATTTAAGCACTACTACTCCAGCAGACTTATCTACAGCTTCAGACCATGTACAAAAGCATTTCTGGTTCACAATTTGTACACTGGTCATACATATACTTGTATTACTTCAACATGTCAAGAGCAGTCAGTTGAAGTTTTTTTATTTCTGTACCTTACTTTCAATATTTATGTTTGTAAATAAAACTGAAATCAATTGAAGTTTATTATTCAGATCTTATTCAACCATTTGCTTCATACAGTGAGTTATTAAAAAAAATGACACATCCAAGTCAATGATGAATGAATTCAGATTTTTTTAATTGCTCATTTGCAGCATTTCTCATGTTTCAATGTCTCCTAAGGAATAACAGGGCAGAATATTATCATTTTCAATAGAAGACAATACTGCATAAAAAATACAAAAGGCATTTTACATTCAGTTGAAGGACACCAAGTGAAAACTCTGAAATACTCAGGTTTTATTACAAAAGTTAATGCTGCCAAGAAGAAAGGTTGCATGGCCAAATTTTTCTTGTGCTAAATCAGACATGTTAAGAAGGGTCCACGTGGTATGCGTGTTTGGTAGTCCTTCAGGCCTGCACTTGAATTTACAAACGGTAAATTCAAAACAAACCATGGGTCTTCCCAGTAGTCAAGCTATAACAAACTTCACAAATTTCTGAACACAAGTTTGGCAGAATCTGGAATAGAGACATACTAGACAGGTCCACTGGCAGTTGTGTGCTTGTGTGGCACTTTTAGGCACAGCAGTACAAGGCAATGTTCAGACTCAAAGATAATGGTTTGTGCGTGTCATGATTGACAGCATAAATACTGAAAAATAACCCACAAGAAATAAGGTAGATTACATGGATGGAGAAATCTTCTGTTTCACTCATCCTTTCAGGACACCATCATCACAGCAATATTCATCTTAGCCATCATATCCTTTGTGTAACGAACCTTCCTCTCAGCTAGATGTCCATTTCAAATTGAGAATCCTCCCCTGCACATAACAGAAACACAGTAAGACAGCATTCACACACAATGTAATACACAGAGACGGTCCATTTGTAGCTGCAGTCTGCGTAAAGTCTTTCACTTGCAAGGTCAGCAAACAATGATTCTATTTTTGTGCTCTGACCAAGAGACGTTATTGCTACACTTCACACAAGCCAGCCTGCATCAATATCACAATATAAATGGATCTTGTAAAAATCAATAAGCATTTTGACTAGACTATTGGTCAATCACTTGTAATTACTTCAGACTTAAATGACACTGATGCCACTGCCTTTGTTTGGTTCACAAAGAGCAAATCAAGACAGTGGAGTGTGGTTAGGAACTAAAAAAACTGAGGTCAATTCTCCTATCCTCATGCCTTAAAACAGGCTGTTTACTTTGCCTGTAAGACCAAAATACATAAACTTGCTTCCATGAAACAGGATTAAGGGAAAGTCTGTCTTATTTCATGGGAAAGTCAGTCAGACATTCCCTTAATCCTGTTTCATGGAATACCCTCCTGGTTAACCACATTCTATTGCACCACATTCATAAAGTACTCCTTACATTATAAAGCACTCCTTATATTCAGCATAAACAAGCACAGATAAAGTGTTGTAAGCTTTATAAGTACATATACTTAAGTGTTTTTAGTGAAAAAAAGAAGGAATCAAAGCATGCTTTATTGCAGCTGGAGAGAGGAGGACATTTTGAATTCTTAACAGTACAGCAAAAAACAAAGCTTTCTTTGAGTCCTTTAATGTATAAATGTCTGACTTGCTCAAACCACATAAGGTGATGTTATTTAAATAGCATATTTAACAATTCCAGTGTTTGATTAAGAGTCCAAAGTCGATGAACTACGTATAATATGGAATAACATAACTACCTGTAGCCTTGTCCACATGAGGACTGATGCTATTGTTGTTGAGGGTCTCTTGGGGATGGGCTTTCTTATTGCTGACGACAGCTGTTGGTGGACTGGTCACCCCTGGAATGTCAGGGAGGGAGCATGGGGGTGTGCGAGCCAATGGGGAGCTCCGGCAGTCCATCAGGAATTTTCTGTCATAGATGATGCGGGTGCCTAAAGCGGTGAATAATGAGCAGTTAGTTACTCTGACCTAACACTAGGTTTTCAACTTAAAAGATTTTGAAAATTGAAGCAAGATCCAAGTAACAGGTCTTAAACAAAGGTAAAAAATGATGGGCTCCATCCAGATACCTGAATGAAAGAGTTACATGTAGTTGGGTTTTTCATTCTGTTCACATTTCAACCATATCTGGGACATGTTTTCTATGTCTCAACTTGCACTGATGTCGTCTGAAGGCAAGTTGAAAAAATCTTCTGTTTCAGGCAAAGCATATATCCATCAAAAGCTTATGTTTTGTCACTAATGTTTTGATGGGGTAAAAATAGGGAAAACCAAGGCCACAAGGTTGGGATATAATGGACAATGAGAACACACTATCAGTTCTGCTGCTATCAGCCATTTGAGTTCAGGGTCAACCTTCCCACACCCACCCACTAATTTTGATTGGTCAAAATAAGGATGATGTGTACAAGCAATCAACACATTAGTAGGGATATTCAGATTGGTGAAATGAAGGACTGTGTGTGGAGTAAAACCACAGATCTTCTCAGACACGCTGGGCAATTTAAATTCCATTTTTGCACTCAATTGTGCACATAGCTCAAAACTTGTGCATTAACATTACACTAAGTAAACTGATAAAAAGCATTATGTGTTCGAACTAAGAGTAATAGGAACCAACATCAAAATGTATAAACGTTAAAACCGTGTCTTAGGTCTGAGTAAACAAATGACTGAAATTGTTATTATAGTTAGGCTATTTGTGGTTTACCGTTTAAAGATTAACACAATATCCACAATATAACACACACCATGCCTTGTGAGCCAAACAGATTCTCTACAAATACAGTAACAAGCCTACAGTAACAAAATACAGTAAACAAGTATCAGTTCAGTCTCTAGGGAAATTAAACTGACTAACAAAGACAAACCTACTGCACAACTTTATGCTCTAATGTTTACAGACCATTACTTGAAGATTGCATCACTGTTCTACAGGTATCATAAAAGTACTGAATGTTCACCTATTGAAGGTGTTTACAGTGTTACATGACACTGCCACATAATTTATCTTGTAAAAGGGTGAGTCAGACAAACACAGTAAGTACTTTTCATCAAAAGGGTGTGAAGCATAACATAACAGAACGCATTCTGTGATGAAGAAAAGAAACGAGTGGACATAAGTGAGGAAATCCATAAGTCATGTGTCACACATCGTTTTGGGTTAAAGTTCTATTTAAAACACCATAAGCCAAAGGCTCTGACTGACAGTGCCACAGGACATCAAAGTAACGTATTTGTGTATGACTGGATGGACTGCTGGAACATGTTCCTATTATGTGGAGTGCTGCTGCCAGCAGGCTCAGAACAGATATGTTTCAATGTACTGAGACCACGGGATGTACACAATCACACTTGGATATATCCTGCAGATATTTCCAAGCTGAACAATACAATGAACCCTTTTGCAGCTTTAGCTTCAACAGGCATTTGTTTATTGTGATTCTTTTAAACAGAATGTACAGAGAAACTGTACAAAATATGCTTGTATCTGCATGTACCTGTACAATTTACATCAACACACCTACAATGATGTAGTGAAGTATCATTTTGTTTGTTTGTGTACACATTACATATAACACATACACACGCAACCTCACTATAGGTGTGTGTTGCGTGCATGTATGCACACTTTACATATACACACGTACAAACACACCTGTGCAGTTTCAGAGAGAGAACTAACCAAATACTCAAATGTCAAACAGATTTTTCAGTGTGTACAGTCTTTAGCTCACGATAGAGAAAAATCAAAGAATCTGATGAGCAAGAACCTACAGAACCACACATCATTTACAACTTAAACCCGGCAAAAGCATTTCTTATATATGCTACACGAGTAAAGTACAATTAATTAAAAGCAAGACACCACCGAAACAAGCAACAAATAGAGGATCATCAGAAACATATGCCAAATGAAAGAATCAGCAGGGCTCCTCGGCCTGCAGAGTGCACTTTTTAATGAGGCAGTGAAGACACTCATCCCCAAATCACGATTTTACCTCCGGGGGTCGTGCTGAACAGGGTCCCTCCGGGCGTGGTGGAGTAATCATGGGGCAAATGGGCCGCGTCGTTGAGGGTCACCCGTCTGGTGGCCGGGATAGCCTGGCTGGAACTCTTCTGGCTGCTGATGGACATTTTGCAATTTATTCTCATCCACACATGCAACAATCTGCGAACGTCACACTGTGCGTAGACCCCTTGAACCACAAGAAAACAAAGAATTTAGCATACCACGCCAACCACGCTGCTAACTCCCACCGCGCCAGGCGACAGCAGCATGCTAGCAACAGAACACTGTTTACCTTTTCGATGAATTCATACAAAACTGAAAGTGAGCTTTGAGCTTTGACAACATTAATGCACTCATTCACACTCACAAACTAGCTGTACTGCTAGCCTGCACCGCAAGCACGTTTTCTCACTCACACCACAAACCGTCATGAACAGTGAAGCGGTATTTAAAAGGCCAGAGCGATGCAATGCTACCCCCCAACGGCGAGACACGGAACTGGACAGGGACGATGGGATTTGTAGTTGAAATTCTCGTTTCTTCTATTTCCTCAATGCAAAATAGATTTGTTATTACGGGCCTGCCCATTGCAAAGAATGTAGCCAGAGGCTGAATATGGCTCAACTTTCGGATCGTCCTGCTTGTGACAGATCGGGCTAATGTCCCCAATCAAAGTTGCCAGATCTGAGCGATAGTTTCCAGCCCAAACTCAACGTAAAACCCGCCCACCTCAATAAAAACCAGCCCAAATCTCCACCTAGCAAAAAACTTATGTTGAACGTAAAAGTATAGACGTGGCCTGATAAAGAGCATAGACACAGAAAAATGCACCAACAAGCTTCCTTGTCAGCTAAAAAAATTTAACTATTTAGTCAGTCACATGCAGTTTTTAGAGAACGGATCTTACCTCGTTAATTACTCTTTTCTTGAACTGAAGAATGTTGAACACGAATAATTATGTACAGTCCATTAAAGACTTAACACTTGGCACAGAACGAGACTTATTTTTGAACGAGTGTATTTTTGTGGCGCCATGTTCCTTCAAATCATTAAGTTGCGCTCGAATTTCTGTGTTACAATACTTGCACCGAGCTTTGGAGTCATCCTCTGACACAAGGGCAACCCAGCATTTTAGTTCCGGATAAGTCTCCCATTCCTTTCTGTAAAGTTTTTTGTATTTTCCCTACTTCGGCATAATGCTATCTCTAGGTAAATACAAGTTTAAGAGATGGGGCGCAGTCACCTCTCTGTGACTTGGTTGAACTTTTTGGCACTTATAACAAGTGACCAATACAATTTCACTGTGATGTTTGGCTAGCCAATGACTGTCACTGATTGATGATGTCATGTAATATTTGACAGATTCTCTGAATGAACTAGTTGTGACGGCTGACTGGACAGCTAAGTGACACATATATTTGTTTATGTTTCTCCATTTAATCACCATGATTTTTAAAATATATACTTAGTATATTTTAATACATACTTTTAAAATGATAATAATAATAATGACAGTAAAACCCGCTAAATATTTTAAAAAGCAGCCCAAATTTTATAGACCCGCCCAATGCCAATTTTCCCAGCCC
>JBBPDB010000023.1:6250276-6265674 GCA_037974465.1 Brachypetersius altus | reverse complement strand
AAAGTGAGGAATCTCTACAATCACTGGCCTGAAAAATAATGTCAGGATTAAAGCACAGCACTACTACCACATATCCAAAACAACACACACTGCTGAATTATCAGCATTACACATAGAGAAGTGAATTGAAATTCAACAATTTACTATACTTAATTACTTATAAATAGTACAGAGTAACAAAAATTATTATCATTCAATAAATAGTCTGGGAGCCAACAAGAATGCTAGACCTTTTTTAAGAAGTTTTTAATAGTCCTTCATAATCAGTTTGCATTCTGTTGCTCTCATAACTATGTATTTGTTTCATTGTAATTACTGAATAATGTATAGTACAATAAAATATTGTAAAGTAGAACAATACATCTTAAGATTAATAATCGAATTTAAAAAATAATGTTCAAGGAGTTACCAAAACAAAAAACAAAGTTTAATCTGGCTCTACAGCATAGCAGGTCTGGCTCACCCAAGGAACTGCATGCTGGAGGGTCCCAGTGAGATGATGCGAGATGCGAGGCCTTCTCCCTCCACCAGAGGAGGAGGCGTGGTGAGTTTCTGTGGTTTAACCAGACGGCAGGTAATGCGCGTAGGAGCAGCACAAGTGCGTGGGGGAATGATCACTCGTAGCCCATTGTGCCTGCTGCCACGCATGGACCCGCCCCTCGCATCCACCATGAAACTCACCAGAAACCTGTCAATCAAGCAGCAATCAACAGCACAAAATGACAAAGTGTTTGAATGGGAGCTGTGAATGAAACAAGTAAAGTAGCCCCTTTTAATCATAAATGAACACACCACAGTTCACCAGGTGAAGCCGGGGAGCAGTGTGTGGGGACAGTATCTTGCTCAAGAGTACCTCCATCGTGCCACTAGCAGTCCTGGGATTCAAACCCACAACCTTCTGGTTGAAGGAACCTATATCCCTATTTTATTAGCATAGTTCCAATGGCTTGCCTAAAGCATCACACACATACTTCAAACCACATAAAATATGTCTGTAAGATTTTTACTTTTTAAAGTATCTGTAAAAATTTTACAAATTTTTGTAAGCTAAAATAGTAGTATCAGTCAATTTTGAAGTATTTTACCCTTTTAATCATTTTTTTTGGACAGGTGTGTGATGATTTGTGCATGGAGTTTACATTATGCTAATTGTTGGATACTTCAGTACATTAGCCTTCAGTGTTTTTAAAGTTGATTATTTTTAACAGACTCCACTGACCCAGTGTGGATGGGGCTGGCGACTGGGCTAACGTTGTCTGAGGTTTCTGTGGCTGGACTACTGGGGATCAGAGAGTCCTCATCATATTCTTTAGGCAGAGGGACAGGGGTGTGCTGTAGACATACAGGACACCACAGGTTACGTACAAACTTATGCACTCATAAAAATGTATTAAAGATCACTTCATGTGTGAAAAAAGAAAGCATCATTTTAAACTGAATGCTGAAAAGGTCTACAAACCATTACCTGATCCAACATGACAGTCTCTGGAGATACACACGGAATTCTGGGAATAGCAGGCGAGTAGGGTCTGGAAAGGAAAAGAGACAAACATTTATGCATGTGTTACTTCTAATACTGAGAAATCAATTTATGATACGTACATACATACATACATCATTTTAGATATTGACAATAACTATAGCCATTCAAACTTTTTGAATATGTTAACAGATTAAAGGAGCTGTTCAGCAAAAAACCCCACACAGTTTTCCACTTACAACATAAGTGGTTAATCAGCCAAGATGTTTTGTGTTCACATTTTGCTTCATTAGTTTTATGCTGAGGCTAGAAAGCTAACATAGTACACAGAACCTCCTTCAACTTGATCAAACCACACCCAGCTGTTCTCTAAAATGGCACAGATGTGTCAGAGCAGTCTAGGACAGAATAACTTACTATTAACTAAACAACAAAACTTCACTATGTAGCTGACCAGGCAGTCAGTTTAGACAATTAGGTCAAAAGCCTCCTAATGAATATATCGCATTAACATCTGTAATAATGAAAATCATTGACTGCATAAACATCTATGTAACACATAGCTCAATTTAGACACAAAGGGTTTGAATACAGGGAAAATAGATCCGCAGAAGATGTTGTGCCCTGCAGCACTTTGAAGCCCCTGCCACCAATGACTGGGTTGTCTTTGCGGTAAAACTTTGTTTTTCAACAAACTGAACAACTTCCTCAGTCATTATGGGATCACCCACAGCTCTGTTGATCATAATGGAAACATGTAAAAATTCTAAACATGCTCACATCCACCATTGCATTAACTGACACTGACACTATGATGCTGTCTAACTTGTGTTTTCATAATTTGAGTTTGAGTTTTACTCATTTGCCAGACCATGAACCTGAACTGTTTATATGTCAGTTCACTGATAACTTCAGCATAAATGGGAGGGGTGAAACTGCTGTAGGCTAAATAAGTGTATATATGGAAATATGGCTTTTGTAACTTTGTGAAAACAGGGAGTTCAAAATAAGCTAGTTTTGTAGACTGGGTTGTGCATTTATATGCTACATTAAGCCTTTATTTTTAAAAAAATGGGTTTTTTGTTTTTTGTTTTTACACATTACTGCTAATAATTTTAGAACTTTTTGAATGCTTTTATACATGTATTTTCAACAAAATGAGTCATTCTATACTTTGGAATGGTAATCATATGGTTAAATGGTCTACAGTTGATCTAGAAGTTTTCTAGCTGCTTTTAGGCTTTTCAATGTCAACTTACGTTGTGCCCAATCCACTTTCAAAGTCCCTCAGAGACTTCTTTGGTGAAAGAAAGTCATCATCCTGATCCTTCAGGTCATCCAGCTTGAGGTAACGAGCTCCATCCATCCCCAGCAACTCATCGCCTACACACAGCACAAATCAGACATCAGCCCACAGAGGAACAAGGGACGAAGGAGAGTGAAAGGGTTCAGGAAGAAGAGAAATCAAAAGGAAGATACAGGAGGAAAGTGCTGAGAAAGGGACTTAAGTGAAAGTCATGGTATAAAGAGAGCTCAAACATCATTCACCATCATTCAGTGTTCACCATTCATCATCCCTCAGACTCAAGCTCACATAACCAACTTCAGTGCCATCCAAGCAATGGATTCATACACACATAGAGCCAATGGAAAACATGGAGGAAATCAAGACACCGCGTCAGACTGTATGACATTATTGCTGTTAGGCTGGTGAGCATGCCCAGTAGAGAGATGACCTCACGTGCTTCTTCTGAATTCGAAAGTGATTTGTTCCTGTTATTGGAGAAGTTTAACAATGGGAGTTCAGCGATGAATACACAGCAATTTCTCTGCTGAGTCAAACGATAATCATTAGTCAATTATTTTCTTATTTAGTCACTTTACTGCCATTCCTGCAGCAGTGGGATAGAGACAAAACCCTTGAACTGATGTTTACACTTTGTCCTGTGGATAATGAGCACCACACATAAATGTTAGCTCTTATAAAGAAAAAAGCAGGTCATGACTACATGGTGATGAAGAGCCCACGACACTGTTATAAAATTGAACGACAGATCCCAGAACAGGGCAGATAAAACTCAGTTTTAGACAGAATGAGAGAGCTTGAGATGAAGGCATACGATCACGAAACAACCGACAACTGGACAACCAAGGCAGAGAGAAGGAGGCGCTCCTACCTAATGTTAGCTGTGCAACTCCTGGAGAAGAGATGGAGAGAGTGTAGTTCAAGATGGATATCTAGCATAACAAACAGTTTTTTCTGGCACACTGTCAGAAAAAATGGTACCATTCAGGAAAACGCTTTGACTTGGGTGGTAAAAACAAGGGCACATCTTCAGGACCTTTAGTTAGGGTACATACTTGTGTCATATTCCACTGCAGCTATAAGTGGCACTTTTTGTTTTCTTTTTAGCGTTTTTATTTTTATATTTAATCTTCAGTTATGGGCCCTTGTTTAGACATTAACCATGTTGTTTGTACATTAAAGCACTAAAATATACCAGCACAGTGCACAGTTTTATCAGACAGTGTAATTCAGCATTATTTCAAAACCCGCAACTCACATTTTTTTGTTTTAAAATAATTTTGTCTGATACTTTCAAATGGGACCTAAATGAAGGAAATAAAAGCCTGGAGATGAATGAATGTCTGGAATCAAGACGTCTATGATCATTGTTTCAATATCAGTATTGGCACTGTGCTATAACTTAAAATAATATATACTCAATAATGCTTTTGGAGTTACAGCAGTTCTCTTACAGCAGCTGCAATATGCTGATCGCATTTTTTCTCCAGAGCTTTTTAAAACAGTCTTCTTTCGAAGGATCAGGATGGCTGAGGCACTGAGAGAAGGCACTGCTTTAATATGACACTCTCCTGCAAATATCCTGTGAGCACAGCTGAGTCAGCAGTACCCACCTTCATCCTCTGACACATCCAAAATTTCATCCACCGTTTCTGGGAAACTCATACGATGCTTCTCTGCTGTGATCTGAGCAGGCAGGAGATAGCAAGAGGAAAGAGAAAGAGGGGGAGAAAGAGGGGGAGAATTTTGAAAAATATCAGTGCCAGAGACAGGCAGTAGGGGACAAGATATGTAGAGATTAAGTCATATATCTGCTAACTTCTCAGGGGCTTTTCAGATTACAATCGTATAACAAACAGTGTCTCACCATGGACACAGATTCCTCGGTAACCAGTTTGAGCACATCAATGACGGAGATATAGCCTAGCCGCTTAGCGATGCCCAGTGGTGAGGTTCCATTCTGCAACAGAAAATGCATGCACAAACACACACACACACAGTAAATTTATTTCTGATAACAATTCAAAAAACCTGACAAAAAGGCACTTAGAGGTCAGAGACCCCACAAACTGGTGTAATACTGGTAAGTCTCCCAAGTGATGTAAAACACAGTTACTGTTTCTCTGTGTTTACTGCAGCAGAATGGCTAAAATACACTTTAAATATATTAATTCATGAACACATTAACATTAAATCATTAATATCAGGTGTTTATAAAATGAGTATACTATATTTAAGTATAGTATAGTATAATATAGGAATTATATAATCTGGCTTAAAAGGCTCTAGATAGAAAGCATAAGGAAAAGATGCAGAATGGAGAACAAAATTAACAAACATGATTCGTACAGTGGTGATCTCATTAGGAAGTGCTCCATGTTTTAGTAGTAGAGTCACAATATCTGTATGACCCTGCTGAGCTGCCTGATGAAGAGGTGTGTAGCCCACCTTACAGAGAAAAGGACAAAGACAAAGATAAGACATGTTGTGGGGTAAGTTATTTAAGATCTTAGAAACATAACTGCACTTCACAGAAATCTAAAACAAATGCATTCCATAGGAAGAATACCTTTAAGGTTGTCAAATAAATCCATGTGAATGCGCAACTGCATGTACACGAGTTAACCAGTGTGTTGCTTCATGTGGACATGTCACTCCATCATCAGCTGATACTCTTAACAGGACTGTAGAAACCTTAAAAACAGCACAAATATGTTATATATTTTAACACTCTAACTCGTAAATGAACTTTTCAGCTCACATACGAGTTGGGTTGTTGAAATATCTGACATATTTGCGCTGTTTTTGAGATTTCTACAGTCCTGTCAAGTGTGCCAGCTGATAATGTGAGTGAGTGCCTTTGGTATTTGCCTTTTCAGAGGTGGTCAAATGTAAAATGCTTGGTTTTTAATTGAGATATAAAAAGAAGAAGTAATGATTGTTGAGTTCAAATTTGAAAGAAACACAAATAGCTCAAAAAGCAAAAACAGCTCAAAAAGTAACAAATTCAATAGTTATATTCAATATTAGTTATAAACTAAAATTCAAGGTTGTACTGGAACACATTGCATGTCATCTGTGAAAAATACAAGTCATACACAGAATAAACATATATTCTGTATGTGAATAGCCCCATCTTGTATTCATAGATAGAAATAAATGTGATGTCATACAGTTACAGTGCCATTTTTCTTCTAATATTGGTTGAATGATGATTCCTCTGCTGAATCGCCAGGTGAGACTTAAGCCACACAGCATGCAACGCAAATTACAGAAATACAGAAGGATGACCAACAATATGATTATTTAACAGTAATATTATCAGTAGCTCCTAAAAAGAGCACTGACCACAAACAGATATACACTAAGAATCTCAGACTTACTCTGGTCTTGCTGTTAACATGGGCCTGCTGTTGCAAAAGGAACTTGACCATTTTTACGTTACCATAGTGACATGCCACATGTAAGGGTGTGTAACCCATCTGAAACAGAAAGAGAAAAAGAAAAAGGAAAAGTGTTTGTGACTGAGGTCGGAAAAGAGAGTTAAAGTCCAGCGAATAAGAGAAAGTCCAGCGAATCTGAGCCTCCGTTTTTCATACTCTCTGGAGATTTCTGCAGAAGAGAGAAAGTCAATGTCGTTTGGTGTGACAGGGCCTGGGGCCCAGCTTCTATTTTCAGAGCATCGTTTGAGAGACAAGTCAATCCACCAATGGAGCAAGGCGCGTGATAAAGGGTCAATGGTCAAGGCTGAGCAACTCCTGCTTTGTCATCAACTTCAAATTTCAGTGAGACTCATTAAAACGGTGACACATTCATTCACTGGAACTCACAAACACCATTTCTGCATGACGCAGTATTTTAGAGATGGCGTGTGTCTGTGTGAATGTTTGCCCAAGAGCATGTGTGTGTGTGTGTGTGTGTGTGTGTGTGTGTGTGCGCTTATGTGTGTGTGTGTATTTACCCTTGAGGCTGCGTAGACTGAAGCACCCTGCTTCACCAGCATGTCTGCAATGCCCACGTGTCCTTCCTGAGCCACCAGGTGCAGAGGAGTCAGGCCGTTCTATACTCATACAGACACATATAAACACACACACACACAAACACATACACACACACACACACACACACACACAAAAATACTGCATTACTACCATGATAAGCACAGAGAATGTTTAAAGCAAGACTCATCTAAATGTAAGCAGTTTGTCCTCTTTATGTGGGATGAATTACTGTTCATTTGTACAAGGCCCATAAGAACACACTGTACAAAATTGTGAATTCTTTCAAATTTGTGAGGATGAGGACACAGCAAGCCAAAGCACACTCCATAACATGACAAAAACCATATTAAATGGTAGTTTTATGCCAGCATGACCCTTTAACAATGCAATCAGCATAACGCTACTTGGTGAGATATTATTTACTAAATAATTTTCACCATTAACTAATATTATCATTGTGTGATGGTGAGCAGAGATGAGTGTGTGCAAAGACCTTGTTTCCAAGGTTGACGTTGGCCTGCTTGGAGATGAGGAGAGCGACCATGTCAGGTCGTCCCTCCTGAGCAGCCAGGTGGAGGGGAGTGACCCCCTGCAGGGATTCAGCATTGGCACTGGCTCCGTATTGCAGCAGACTGCTGGCCACCTCCAGCTGATTCTGTTTAGCAGCTATGTGCAAAGGAGTGTAGCCATTCTGGATCAAACAGGGACAAGGGGAGGGCAGGAAAGAGAGTAGAGTTCTTCATTAAGAGACAGCAGGCAAAGGTAAATACATCTCAAGTACCTGCCCCCTTGTGCCTTGATGTCTACAGTGCTCCTTTTGATATTTCTTTATTGTGGAGAAGGCTTTATTGAGGAGGAAGTTATGAGGAGTTATGAGGTTTCAATATGAGGTTGTATGCTTTTTGGTTTCTATATGTGAATCGTACTCGGGCGGTGCTGTGTGGAGAACCACCCTTGCTGACCAGCAACTTCACCACATCCAGGTTGTTGTGGTGGACAGCCACGTGCAGAGGGGTCAATCCATTCTGCAAGGAGAGACACATGCTCTCAGTCAGTTACTTCTATCTGTGACATATGTCCAGTGCATCACACATACACACGCACATAATCAGGACAGAGATGTGCTCTGTGTAATAGTCACTGCGGTGGGCTGCTTTACCTTTCCCGCTGCATTGGGATTGGCTCCTCTGTCCAGAAGCAGCTCGGCCACGTCCACCTTCCCATATTTACATGCCACATGGAGGGGCGTAAACCCTTTCTGTTGTAATACACAGCCACACACATACACCATGACTTATGCAAATACTGAAAAGTAAGAGGCATTACCTAAAACATTGTGTTTTCAGCTAAACATTGTAAAATATTTGAGCATCAACATTTGTTTTTTATACAAGTATATTATTCTGCTGCAAACAAAAATGTAAAATGTTTCCAGCACAATTCAGCCAAAAGTAGAATGAGTGCAAATGCTTGCACCTAAGGTATGGTTAACTTTTGCAGACTTAGGTGCTGATTAGTGATTAATGCAATACAGTTTTAAATTATTTGAAACAGCTAAGCCAAACCTACCAAAAATATATGCATCAAAATAAATAGGATTAGAAAACAAAGGTAGGATCAAATGTATTTGTATTTGTAGGACTCCATATATCTTGAAATATACATTTATTCATAAGACATATATGATTTAATTTTCATTGAGATTGTTTCCATTTTGCTTGTGTATGTATGTACTAATTGTATTTGTTTATCTGGCCAGAAACAGTTTACCCTAGAGACCATTTACAACATGTTTACCTGCCCAATTTACAGAAAGTAACAGACACAAAAAAAAGAAAAAGCAGAAGACCAACCTTGGTCATCTTGGTTTGCTGGGCATTGCCATCTAAGAGAATGCGTGTGGTTTGGGCATGTCCCTCCCGGGCAGCGATGTGCAGAGGGGTGTGGCCAGCCGTGGTGGCAGAGTCCGGATTGGCCTTATGTTCCAACAGCAGCTTTACTAACTCCTTATGGCCCATTCGTGCTGCGCAGTGAAGTGGAGTCTGATCGTCCTGAAGAGAAAATATGCTGTCAAACCATCAAATCATTCACCTGTTTGTGGTGCTTGTGGGTCTTGTGTGCCCTTCTCCAGATGGCTCTGATGTGTTTGCCTACCTTAGCTTTAGCATCCACCTGTGCTGAATTCTGCAGCAAGAACTGAGCCACTTCACAGTGCCCTGCTCGAGCAGCCATGTGCAAAGGAGTCTCCACTTTCTACAACAACACAAACGGATCCAGCATGAAACCACGTTAGTATTTAAACGTCTAAATGACAAGCAATGATTAAACAGATCTCATGAACTGGCTGTATTGCATGCCAATCGGACATTTAGAATTGTTTATTTTAATTGTTACATTTTTTTTCTTTTTCATGTTGTTTCAATGTTATTGGTTATCTACATTAATATACTAAAGACAAACTTATGTAAATCCTTACAAATACATGAGAATATCTTAAAACTAAGGAGTGCTTTCCCGGCATCCCTGACTGTTAGTATGGCGAAAATGTGTGCAGCAGCTATTACATCTATTATTATGTTGATAAACCTACAGTCATGTGATGCAAATCACTAATGAAAACATGCTTAGGGACAAGGCTTAGGGAACACACTCACCACATTAGATGCATTGGGGGAAGCGCCTCTCTGTAGCAGACTCTTCACTATGTTGAGGTGCCCCATGAATGCAGCGACATGGAGTGGAGTTAGTCCAGACTGAAAAAAAAAACACAAAACACAGGCAATAGAGCCAAAAGCTGCAAGACCCAGAAGAGATATTTACTATTTCTCGTCTAATGATCTAAAATTACAATGGAATACCATGGTGCATCACTAAGTACTATTACTGTACATTAATTGTAATGATTACTCAACAAAGTAATGCACAATGACAGAAAACAAAAAAGACACTACAGTTCAGTTAGTAAATTAATCCAATACAGTTGACAGATTAATTGATTATAGAAGTAATCTTTAGTGGTATCCCAAACTCTAGTTCCCGAAAAAGCAAACATAATAAACTAAATTATATAAAACTACATATAGCAAAGGTATGATTGAGCAGCAGTAATGTTTTATGACCTCTGTCACTGCTTCCAAAGATGCAGAGTGCTTGAGTAGGAGGTCCATGGAGCGCATGTGGTTCTTCTTGCAGGCGATATGCAGAGGAGTGAAGCCATTCTGAAAGAGCAAAATGCCACAAATAAGCAACCACACAGCAGAATCTATTGTTTACCATAAAGCGCCAAGCGTACTCACAAAGGAGTGCTGTACCTGCTGGTATCCATTAACCTAATCAGTTGAGGCCAACTGATTAAACAAGGGAAACCAGTTTGAAACTCCTGCTTGATCAGAATAAAAATCTGCACCCATAATAGCCCTTTGTGCATAGGTGACATATGCCAAAATGGGCTGATCTCAGAAGAAAAGAGCAAAACCAGCTTCCTAATTAGCAGAGCAAGGAGCAAATGTTAAAGAGAGCAGAACTGACCAGGGCTCGAGCATTGGCCTTGGCCCCCTTGTCCAGCAGCACCTTGGCCATACGATGGTGGCCACAGTGTGCTGCCACATGCAGCGGCGTCAGGTGGTCAAGAGTGATGTCATCGATCTAAGCGTTGTACTGCAGTAGCTGTCGCACACAATCCATGTGATCACCCTGTGCTGCCATGTGGATGGGAGACAGCCCGTTCTGCATGAGGAGAGACAGCAGAGAAAGACCAGATCAGTGAAGTGCAGATCTGTTGTCAGAGAGACTACACTGTCAGAAAATAACAGGCTAAATGGATGTAGCCTATTTTGGGCTATTTTTTGTGCAAAACTGGATGATATATTGGAAACTAGTTCAAATATAGTAGGCTAATCATATCCTTTGATGAGAAGTACTCAAACCTGGACCATCCATCTTGTCAAGGCCATATGGCCCTGTTGGACACATATGGTACTATTGCTGAGTCACCTTAGTTTTGGCCTGGATGGGGGCTCCCTGATCCAGGAGGATTTCAATGACGCGCACGTGTCCATTTCTGGCCGCACAGTGCAACGGGGTCAGCTCATCCTGAATGAAAACAAAAGAAATTAAGAAATTAATGAAAAACATGCCTGAGTCCTTCTCTGTATTTTCACTGAACTCCTTGAGAGTAAAAGTCGTTGTATGTTACACACTGACAGTACAGTCCCACAGCACAGTGTGCATTCCTCACTATGCAATTCGTCATTAAAATGTATCACCTGGCTTTTGAATCCTGATTTTAACCACAAGAAAAATACATGATTTCCTCCCATGAGGAGATAAATAGGTCACCCTTTGGAAGGTAGACATAAATAACCCAGCAGTCTGCTTTGCAGAAATTTTACACTGTATCTGATAATTAAACCCTCTGTATGTCCCAGTATTGTAGGCAT
Source organism: Brachypetersius altus (assembly GCA_037974465.1). Taxonomy (NCBI): domain Eukaryota; kingdom Metazoa; phylum Chordata; class Actinopteri; order Characiformes; family Alestidae; genus Brachypetersius; species Brachypetersius altus. The sequence continues at coordinate 6,254,448 of JBBPDB010000023.1, read as the reverse complement.
AAGCAAAAAGGGATACGGTACCTTCGTCCTAGCGTCTATCTGAGCCCCTCTGTCCAAGAGCAGTCGAACCATGATCACATTCCCCCTTCTGGCAGCAATATGCAGTGGAGTGATACCATTCTAAGAGTAACAATACAGGGTGGGCAGAGACATAAAAGAAAAAACTCACTGAACCTCTCCTTGTTTAGATATAGCTAGAAATAGATAAACACTAAAGTAGTTTAATTACTTAAAACTGCTAATAATTCTAGCTATAGATATAGTTATAGTAGGCTTTACGAAAGCTGACAGAAATAAATAAAAGCAGAATGACATTAGGCCAGTCACACTGGAGTTTCATTCCACTTTTATCTCAGCAAGTCATCAGATGGTTAAACAATGAAGGTTTAAAAGCAGTGGTAACATAGGATCTTACAGGGTCAATAAAATGGAACAATTATATCTGAAAAAGTCTGACCCCCACTTATATCAACAATGCAATGTCAGATAAAACAGCCAAATAATCACAGGGCTGTGGCCTAAAGCCATATTCAAGTAAAGTAGTTCACGTATTTTCGGTCAAATAATGCAGAATTTAAAGTGGAAAATTTGCCACAATGTGGGACAATAAAGTGAATCTTAAATCTTGAATGAAAAAACAGTTGGTCTTCGCAATACATTGGAAAATTAAATAAAACTGGCCAGGAAAAAATAACTATCAAACCACTAGAGAATCTCATGGCTCTATTTTGTTGGAAATGGGCTTAGACACTTGACTATGGTACACAGCTCTGGGTTTGCATTATTAGCTGTATTGTGCTGTGCCATGCATATTTTTCCTGTGTGCAACACAGGGCTTAAATTCGGCCTGGGCTCACCGGATCTCAGCCCCTTCACTTAGGTCTTCACACTTCTTTGTCACTGGGGATGTGCATCCTCACACAACTTCAACAATATATATATTTTACAGTTTCCTCATTCTTAATAATTCACACAAAGGTTAAAACATGTTTTCTTTCGGACTTCACTGCAAATAATAAACAACATCATAGAAATCGATTTCACATCCCCTTTGTTCATACAGACAAACACACACAAACACCCCCCCCACACACACACACACACAGACTGTTTCCAGTTCATTCTAAGAAGAAGCATCTTTCAGCAGGCAATCTATATGTATTTACTGCATTGGCTTTAATGCTGTAGTATTGCAGTGTTGCATTAGTTTTTAGGCAATGTTCTACAATCTAGAAATAAAGGTGACACAAAGGGTTCTGGGTCATAGAAAACCCTTTTTGAATAACTTGTGTTCTTCTGATGTTTTCTGTTGATCTGAAGTGTTTTGTAAAGAAGTTTAAAGAACCCACACATAGTGCACAGAAACCTGGTGCTAATTCTAAGTAGTTCACGTATTTTCGGTCAAATAATGCCTCAATTTAAAAATACTTTAAAAAAATAGTTTCCAAAGCTTTTTAACATGGGCAGTAGTACAAATGTACAAAACCTCCTAGAAGGGGAATTTCATCAATAATTTAACCTTTTTTTTTTTTTTTTGCAGGGAAGTACAGGTTTTAAGAGTTTTAACAGGCAGTGCAGCCCCAAGATATTTTGTCAGGTTCAACTATTTAATCTATTACTTATTTTACTATTTACATGATCAACCATACAAATACAAATGCAGAAGATAAATGTAGACTCCCTGTGTATTAGACTATCCCTGGTTCTTTCATCATGTAAGTTTCTCTTCTATGCATCAAACACATCAAAACACTCCAAATAACTTTTTATCTCTGTAACTGTGCAAAGTTATGAACAAATTTTGAAACACTGGTGCAACTGCCCTTTAAGTACTTGTAGCGGGACCATGTCCAGCATCTGTAAATATAGAAATCGTTCTTTTCTTTTGATACATTTAAAGCCTAAAGTAAAATGCTGAATGTCAAAAATCAGAGATGTGACTTACCATAAAAAATGACATACTGATATTGTCATACTAATACAGATACTGTCACAAACATAGCAGAATAAGGAAAAAGCAACTACTATTCACCTGGGCAGATAATATGCTATTAAAATAATACAAATTAAATATAGGCCCTTTTGCCTGCCAGAAGGGACAAGGAGGTTGTGCCAACCATATTAATATTGTGCACACCAATTATGTATTTAAGTGGATACGGGAAATAGCATGTCTGATATGAGGAGTACAGTAACACTGGATGGGACAGAGCACCAACCTTAGGTGTGAAGTTCACATTAGCTCCTCTATTTAACAGCAGCTGTGCAACACTCAAATTCTCATAATGTGCTGCAATGTGAAGCGGTGTGAATCCAGTCTACAGGGAAAGAGAATACTTAATTTAGGGTGCAGAGAAAAGGCAGGAAGAGAAAGATAGAGAGAGAGAAAATATGGATACTTTAAAAAGTGAATATTAAATGTGAAAGCAAAAACAGAAACATTATTTATTTACAACTCCAAGTATTAGTATACATTTTCATAAATTAAGTATCAGCATCGGCATGGTAACCTAAATGTATCTGTTTTGGGCAAATCCATTATGCCCATAAATCTATAAATTTATAAATCTATCATTTCTGATCTGATGTGGTCATCACTGCTGTCATAATCCATTGCCATACGCCCAGTGGTATTAACACACACACAGACGCAAACACACAGACACAGACACAGACACACACACACACACACACACACACACACACGCTACCTTGCTGAGGACGTCTGGGTTGGGATCATTCTGCAGCAGCACAGCTGCGGTGCGTGTGTCATCATTGCGGGCGGCAATGTGGAGGGCAGGCAGGCGCACTTTGCCTTTAGTGCCATAGTTAATAAGCAGAGCCACCACATTCTCATGACCCTGCTGCAGAGCCACAGCCAGTGGAGTGAAGCCATCCTGACAAAGAAGCAACAAGGAGGGAAACAGTCAGAAGAGAAATTAGAATTTTCATTGGATTCATAGAAACCATAGAATAATAATGAAAAATTATTATCGGTCTAATATTAACTACAAGCAACAACTTAAATAATCCTTTTTATGCCTGGACACACTATTGCACAAGGTGTTAGACATTTGCATTCTTCAGGTTTTTCAAGCTTTGAAATGGATACTGTTGGAACAAAATATATTTGTTGCTATTATTATTATTATTATTATTATTATTATTATTATTATAAAGGTGTACCTTTATATTTTTAAGGGTAATGTGTTAAGCTAAGTTTAAAATCTAATTAAGCATATTTGGGGGCATATTCAGGGTTTATACTATAAAAATAGGCAATATGTAATTATTATAATATCCTCTGAGAACTGAAGAAAAAACTGCCTTGCAATTTCTTTTTTGTGTTATTTCCCAGCTATTTGGGCCTAAAAACACCTTACAATTTAAATTTCTTTGAATATATTATGTATTTTAATTTCCCAGCATGTTCACTATAGAGGACACTAGGACAATTTCCGTGTGAAAACAGACGATTTTCATGTTCCCAGCATGCAAACCCCTCACATGACACATCACTGGAAATCCCAGGATGTCCTCTACAGAACACTGTAAGGCTTAATGGTGTATCTCCAAATACTTGAGGAAGATACAGGTGAACACAATGTCCACTATAAAGGACATTAATGAATGGGCCAGGTCTCAGGAGGATATAAATGCAGAGATTTAACTCTGTTTTTTATTATAATAATAAATATATTTGTTGCTTTCCTGTCTATGATGCCTTATCAAGAAAACTTTTAATAAAACAAGAAAGTCAACGCTTAGTTTTAACAAAGAATAAGGATCCATTATTTTTATTGCAGAACTATTCACAAGGACAACCTACATGTAAACACTTTGGATCGAATAATTACTGGCCCTACAGACAAATACACAAAGCTACACACTGGGCTTCAGAAGAATGCCAGTCAATCAAGCACAGCTACAAAATGCTACAAAAATGCACATGCCGTTCAAAGCGTGTTCATTTATCCGAGTATCGAACGTCTGTGTGGACCACACTTAATTAAAAAATGTGGCTCAGAAGGAAAGCTAAACCTGGTGCTAATTCTAACTCTGTCTGTAATTTCAGCAAATTATTTGTGAGCAACTGCTGACAAGCTGTAGCCTATCGATGAAATAAAGTGTGTCTGGGGAAGTTAACTTTCTATATGTGACCATCACCTTGT
>JBBPDB010000023.1:6202425-6215328 GCA_037974465.1 Brachypetersius altus | reverse complement strand
TTGTTATTGGTAGGACTTCCACCAGTGCTATGTGATCGATAAGATGCTGCTTTCAGAAATAGAGGTGCTCATGGCGGACAATCCAGAACCTTGTTTTCATATTGTACCACAGGTACAGAAAGAATGTGAAGAAGTCAGTCTCATGTCCAAAGATCCACTGTGGCCTAAATACTATAATGATGTTTATGATTCACAAACTGTCCCTCCCATCGCCCTTGACCCTTTCTACATGGAGGTCCCATCACCAGGGATTCAAAATCCCACATATAGTGTGCATCTTCCAGCTGGCGCTCATCTAGTACTGGGTTACGTACCTCAAACACAGAATTGCAACAACCAGAGCCAAAACTGTGATGTCACATCTGTCCCAGTAGGTTCTGAGGGCTATCAACCCCAGTAATCATTAAGACCAGATTGCTGCTCAGCTCAATTTAACTCCAACTACTTCACAATGCCACATTTCCTCCTCAGACACACTGTATAGTACCAAAACACACTTCTATCTTTGACAAGTTGTGACAAGAAAGATTATTTTTATACATAAAAATGACATACTTTAATGTGAAAGGCATTTGTTAATGTGCTGCATATTTCTTTGTGATATAGAAATGTCATTGAGTTACAGATTTTTTTGCATAAAGAATAAATATTTTAGAATACATATCCAAATATTTTGTGTTTTTGTGTTTGGTCATTTATATGCACTTCATTATTGTAACACCCTATGGAAATATACACACAACATCATTCAAAGGCAAATTCTGATGAATTAATAATAATTTAAAAAAATAACATAAGTGTGCAGTGTCCACAGCTCAAATATAACCATATTAGTTCAGAATCAGAAAACTTTGTGGTGATCTCAGAGAAAAATCCAAAATGAAAAGTTGAACTTGTAAATGTTTTATTTTTTTTTTGTCTCTAACGTTTTGAACACTATTTTGCCTTACATTACCCTGCAAGTTGTACACTGTAACAACGCCCTACTCTTTGTCACTTAACTGTAAGTTACTTATCTATAGTATTTAGACCCAGCATTTGTGTATATAGCATAGTGTACTTCTGATATAAATAGATAAATAGGAGGTTTATCTACAGAGTTTTTAAAATGGGATTTATTTAGACTTAATATTGTTCTTGTCTCTGTAAAATTAAATGGTCCATTACAGCACACACAATGTAAAATTCTTTCTCTAACATAACCTATTCGCCAGGTGAAGCAGTGGACAACCAGCACCCAGAGAGCATTGCATGAGGACAGTATCTTGCTCAAAGGTACCTAAGTGGTGCCACGAGCAGTACAGGGATTCAAGCCCAGATTACTGATTACTCCCTAACCAACTTCCCCTTTACTCTAATTTACTTTAGATTTCTGATTTACTTCAGATTCTTAGATTTACTTCACTGTATATTTCTGATTCTGGTTATGGGACAAAACCTTATCTCAAAACTATTCGTGTTTCTTTAAAACTTCAACTAAGCTGTTTTGTAGCCATTACTGGGGTTAAGCCCAGCCCTTAAAGGAGGGGGTTGTATTTAGGGGTGTTTGTGGGCGTTAGCGGGCGGAACGCGTTGCGTGTGATTAGCAAGCAGAGAAGCCAATCATAGTCCTGCATGTCCCTAGTTTGCCCAATGGACCTAAACGTGGGCGGGTGTTTTAAATTCCCGGTTGTTGAGCCGCTGTTTTCAATTGTTAGGGCTCCTGCAACTGACACAGTGTAGACCAGCTGGAACACATTCAAACCTACATGTAGGACGTATTTCGGACTTTACTGAGTTTTTGTCTTTCTTTTTTAAACCGTCTCCTTTAAATGTAGGATTTTTTGCCCTGTTATTTGGAAAACCACCTCTCGGACGGGTTTGTATCTTGGCTAACCAGCCGACTAGCTTCCCTCTGTCTTTACTGTTAGCTGTGCTAGCTGGACGCTGTAGGTTGGATTTATCAAAACAAAGCTAAGCTGGCTAACGTTGCTTAGCTGAGGGTACTCTTTATGTCTACTCTTACATCAAGTAAACCAGCATTCCAGCTACTCCAGAAACTGCCTGGTATTTCGTTTATCCACATAAGTTAGTCGTGGTCTGGAAAAATCTCAGTCAATGCTGTTGTATAGCTAAGGCTAACTGAGTTCATTTTAAAGTATATACGATTTAACAAAAAATGCATTTGCCTAACGAGCCTAAAGCTGTGCCTTAAAAAACTGTCTAGTTGGTGCTGTACACTAAATGATCCAAGTAGCCAGTGGTTGTGAGGGATGGCATAAAGACCATACATACAACTGGTTGATTTACTTCCATGAATTACCTATGTGACCACTATGCCACATATGTTCTCCAGGTCTCTTGAAGCACTTCAACCAGCCATGGAAGTTGGCAGTGTTGTGCAAGAAGAAATGAAATTTCGTGGAGTAGAATTTGCCGTCAAGGTGGAACTGCAGGAAAGACTGCTCACTGTTGAGATTTCAGATGTGGTAACAGCAGATCAGTGGAGAGGAGAATTTGATCCTGCATGTGAGTGTTATCCAAAATAGCAATGCAAAGTCCTGCTGCACCTGGAATTTTCTTAAATTTTGTTTTTTTTTCCTTTAGACATTGAAGACCTCACCCGTAAAACTGGGAATTTTAAACAGTTTCCTATATTCTGCAGCATGCTTGAATCTGCAGTCAGTAGGGTAGGTTGGCGGATTTTACTCCAGAGGCTCACACAAATAATTTGTTATACTTAATTAGATGGGTTTGTTGGCCTAACTTTCAGAATATGTCATGTTTGTTGAAACACCTAGTCTAGTGAGTCTGTGACTCTCGACCTGCTGACCTACTCGGACCTGGAGCTTCTGCGGAACAGGAAGGCAGGAGTGGTGGGCAGACCGCGTGCCCAGCAGCAGTCCCCTGCACTCAGTGCTAAACGCTACCTCATCCTAATATACACTGTGGAATTTGACAGGTCAGTGGTATTTAATGGGGAAAAAAATCTCTTCCCTTGTGTTTTTAAGTGCCTTTCTTGTTCCTCTATGTTGTTTTTTTCTTAACTGTTGCTACATTAGGATACACTATCCTCTACCACTACCATATCTTGGTAAACCTGATCCTGCAGTCCTTCAAAAAGAGATCAGGATACTAAGGGCTGAACTGAATGCTTTGGGGAAGCGAGAGGACCGCCTAGTATCAGACCAAGAGACTCGCAGACTACGTGCGGAGTGAGTTATGTTATTAATTTTTAGTAAGGTCTGTTTTTTGTTTTATTTTTAGTGTTCTTTAGATATTTCAGCGTAACAATCAGTAAACAATTCAGGATCTGAGAAACTGAAGTAGGTCAGGCAAGTTTAGGACTGTAAAGACCAATTATCCTGCCCTGACCATATGTGCTAAACTACACCACATCAGGTTGGCTCTGGTCAGGGAGGAGAAAGATGCACTGGCCAAGGCTCTGGAACGGTTGCAGATGGTTGGGGCTGGCTCTGCCCCTGGGGCTCGCGGGCTCAGAGAAGCAGTGCGCAGCCTGGAGGAGCAGCTGTTGAGAGAGAGAGCAAAAAGCCAGCGCTCCGCTACCAAACGGGGACAGGAGCAGCGCCATCTTATGGAACAGGTGAATCCTAATGCATTTATCTTGTGATAGGATAGGCATACAGTAAACCACAGCTTATTAACTCATGTTCCAAGAGATCCAGTACATAGTGAAACTCTGTGATGTTTTTTTTAAAAAAAGCCTAAAAATGCCTATTTTATAGTGTAAACCCTAAATATGCAACCAAATATGCACCCATAACACTAATTTCACTTAAAACACAGCTTAATACATTCCCCTTAGAGAAAATGTGAAGGTAAAACCGTATTCATACTGTACGGTTTATTCTGAACTCTAGTGCTAGTAAATAGTAAATACCGATGTGCTAGTAAATACCGATGTTAACTCTCTATAGGCTGTACTATTTCTTCATGCATGCACATTTTCTTTGGTATGAGCAAGTAAATACAGAAATTAATTTAATTTACAGTAATAAAAATACAGGGCATTAAGAAAAACAAAATGAAAACACTCGAGACGCTCCATGGGGAAATTCTGGACTGCATTGTCAATTGGCAGCAAAGATAAATAATATAACGTTATCAGATTGGCTACTTTCAGACCTCCGACCTCTGAGTACAGCTAACTGTGATGTCTGAGCCTCGTGCACCACGCAACCTCATCTTCGTACTGGTTGTTTATGTTTGGGTGTGGTGCTGAGCTGCAGAGGTTCATTCTGTTCAGGTGTCTTCTTATCTGATGTGACGAGCACCAAAAAATGTAGAGGATAAACAACCATTTGTTTGCTTCTCAGAAAAAATCAGTGAGAGACTAAAGTCACGACTGCCAAACCGCGATTAAACAGGGTTTTACTGTAGTTGAGCTATGTAATGATATAATTGCGGTTACAATTTGAATTTCGATTTCTACTGCTGGAAAACAAATCCTTGAATCACTGCGTAAATCCTTATCACATTATTACTAGTTATCAGTTATATCACACCTATTCCAATTTCCTTTTCTTAATAGTTGGAGGAACTTCGGGCCTCAGAACGAGCTCTTCGGATACGTGTGAAGAGTCTGACTACTGAGTTAGCCTTGCTGCGCAGAGGGTATATAGGTTCATTAGTTGTCTGTTCTCTCTATCTTTATTGTGGAATTTGAGTTCTTAGCAACTTTCCCTCCTTGTATTTGCAGTAGGATGACTCCAGTTCTGTCAGGCCGAAGTGGGTCCAGGGGTGAGGGAGAATTTCACCGGTCAGCCTCCAGGGAGCGCAGCCTAACTCGAGTCGGGGTAAGGGCTCGCTCAGGGTCAAGAGAGAGGATGGAGGATAGAAGCAGGAGATCAGAGGAGAGAGGACGAAGGGCAGACTCTTCAGGAGCACAAAATTACATTTCAAGACCTTCTCCATCTCCAACGGGTATGTCTGTTGCACAGTTTATTGAAGTGGTGCACTGGAGTTAATGTTCTAAGAATAAACTAATATTCTAGAAAGAAAATAACTTTTTTGGAAGTGAAAGGAACAAACTGAGTTCTTATTCAGTATTCCTTTTAGTCCATCTACTTGCCTGTACACAATGAGGGGTAAAACTATGCATAGACACGTTCATTTCTTTCTGTACATATATCAACTTACAATTTATCAATGTTTGACTTTGTATTATAGTAACCCCCCCGCTTTTTGCTGGAGTTACGTTCCAAGCACACCCGCATATACAGTAGTTTAAAACCATATTGTTGTGTTTTGGTAAAACAAATGCCTACAATGCCTATTTGTATAGTCTAAACCATAAAAAAGCCCCAGAACACTTTAATTTCATTTTAAATTGTAAAGGTAAACCCATATTCGCCTCTTTTAATTTAATTAATAGTAAACAAAAATATATAGGGCTTCGCAAAGAACAAAGTGAAAAACAAGAGCAACAATGAGATGATCCACAGGGGACACAGATGATTCAAACAGCAGCAGCAGCAAGGAGAAATAAATCGGAAAACTATTTATCCCAGAAGAAATTGCATTAGCACCTCTAAGTGCAATGGTATTTTACCATTTCAAGACGCACTTTCTATAGTTATAAGGAATTTTATATGGAAATATTCCGTATTAAACTGAATCTGCGACTGCTGATCCACGTAAAAGTGAGGGGTTACTGTATATATAAACAAAAATGTGTGTTCATCAGCATGTATGATTAAAAGCTCACTTGATTGTGGGGAAGGAGGGTTTTTCCGACACCTTAAATGAATAAATATGTGCTTTGTTGCTCTGATATGAACATTTTATGGACATACAGTTTTAAATGGGTCCCAGTGGATGCTTGAAAAGTACTAAAAAGTCTTAAAATGTTTTAAGAGACCTTGTTTTAATGTTTTAATTATCAATTTCCCCTTTCTTGGCTGATGAGATTGAATTCTTCTCAATTCATTTTTTTCTACCCTGTCATTGCTCTATTTATGTTTTTATTAGCGAAACAAAGATGGCTATGGTACAGTTTATTGCTTATTGTATTTTTTGTAGCTGGCGTCGTACCTGCTGGCTTTTGTCTCACCTTTCTCTTGTGTATTATAGAATACATTTTAATAACTTTGCTGTTGAAGTTTAAATGATTGTCCTTGAAAAACGAAATGTCTGCAGTCAGTGGCATCTTTTATAATGGCACCAGGTGCAATTTACCATAGTGTTTAATGCAATGCCATACGTCATGTAATGGTTTATTTTTGGTAACAAATGAAACATACTGTATAGAAACGGAGAGTGGCTGCTCACCCACATGATTGTGTCTTTTTACTTTAGGCTCTCGGGGACGGTTTGACCCAACAGCATACATTCTGGAGAGACAGCGACGCCAAAGAGAGGCAGAACTGAAGAAGTGAGTTTGTTTCTTGGCTATGAAATTAGCCTTTCTCCTGAATGTTCTGTGTAATTACTGGTTTGTTTTTATTTTTTTTCTCACAAGCTTGGGCCTCTCTGTGAGCAGAAATATGGTTTTCATTGAAAGGTGTGCACTATAAGCTTCCTTTTAGACTCTTAGTTGCTTTCATGCACCATTGTTTTCAAACATCCCTCAGTGTTGTACATGAATGTGAGGCCTATCCACTATTATAAAGGTTTCTAGAAAAGCCAATATATGTTTTAATTAAAATTCTGAGTCCTTTTTACTTTTACTAATGTGCTTTTAATTTAATTAGCCAGAGGAAGGTCAGGAGGGACATGCTGGCATCACCAACCCTGAAGGAAAGGGGACGCTCGCGGTCCAGAGAACCCGCCCCCCAGCTGATCAGAGGTGGAAGCGCAGGCCGAGGCAGGAGTCTGTCGGTGGAGAGCAGAAGGAGTCGTCACTCGTCTGAAAGCTCAGTTGCTGACTTTGAAGATCTTGCTAAACCCCTGAATAGCAGGTGAGTCAGTATAAACTCAGCTCCACCTTCAGTGATTGTAGAATTCTCTACATATTTATTAAATGCAGTTATCATTAGAGATTGGATTTATTCTAATTGATCCAGCAAGACTGTCCATGCAAGTGACTGTGGTGACTGTGTTTGGTAGTGGGCTTTCTTTATTCAAGGGTTTTAAGTAACATTTTTTGTTGTCATTAACAGAGGCAGAAAACTGGTTTATAATGGTCCAAGTATGGTGAGTTTAATTAATTTGTTGTTTTGTCAAATACAAGTGGAATACAAGTGCTGTTGGACTTTGTCTTAAATCATGACATCTTTTTCCACAGACCAGAGGGAAACACTTGAATAAAAAGCCAGTGTGTAGCACTCCATTGCAAAGAATGAGAGGTAGGTGAGCCAACAGTAGTTTATCTGATGGTGTGTACATAACCTTGTTTCAAGAGGTTCATCATAATGAATTGTAGTTGATTGTAAGCCTTTTTTGTTTTTCATATTAGGGAGTTCTATGGAGACAGGAGCTGACCTGTCAGAGATTGATGCTCGTCTCCAGGCCCTTCAAGAGTACATGAGGGATCTGGACACAGGACATTAAGTTTGTCGAGTGTTTAGCTTATGTTTGGGTTTTATTGCACACACTTGTGTTGACACACATCAGCACAATCATTATGTTAAGCACACAGTTAAAATATATATATATGCAAAACCTCATCTGCTGAAAGACAATAACTGTTTCAATGTGTATATGATCATTCACACAAGGTGAAAGCTGTAAAGTACTTGCTATTTGATGCCATAAATATGTGCACTGTTTGGCATCTGCTTAAACTGTGAAACTTGGCCTTGCAGGGCAAAAGACTACATCAGACTTGAAGGACCTAAGGGTGTCTTAAAATATGAGAGAGATTTGTACATCTCATGTGTATCAGTTAGTGGTTACTATGAGGTACCTTTTGACAGCTATACCTTTAAGTCACATACCTTTAGGACTGCTTTAACATCTGTCCTAAATTTTGTTACAGTTGTGAGATATTGAAAATTATTTTTATATGAACTTTTTACCTCTGCCTTCCTTTCATAATTAGTGAAGCCATAATCAGATGAAGTCATCCTTTATTTAACCTATTTTCTAGAATTACGTCCTGTTTTGGTGACATCATTTGATGTAATATGCCATTACTGGTTTTGGTCATTTGTTTTTAAAATACACAAAGTAGATCTGAAACCTTCTTAAAATGTGCATGTGTTTTCCTTTTTTTTCCCCAGGTGATAATTAATACTCACATTTGTGGTGTCTCTCTAAGAGTAGGTTTTTTGTTTTTTTAAAAGACATATTTATTGGATTTTGTATAACATATGTTATAAATATCTTGAACATATGGCGGTAAAGCAAATTTTAAAAAATAACGATTTTAATAATGCTTAAAAGGACAAAAAAACACAGGTTACAGTGTACATTCCCCATATTTATATATTTTTCATTACCTCACTCTCTTACTACTTTCTGAACTTCCCCATTTTTTTAATAGTTCCAGAAACATATTCCAAATTTTATAAAATTCAGAAGACATTTTTCTAACAATATAGGTCAGTTTCTCAAGAGCTAAACTTGATGTTACATTATGTAACCAGTGGTCGAAAGAGGGGCCAGTAACATTCTTCCAGCATGATGCAATACAACATTTGGCCTGAAGTAAACAAAGGTTGACCTTTTTTTCTGTACAAGATAAAATGCGGTCATCTGTACAAATGCCTAAAATATATAATTAGGACATAAAGGTAAAGGGGAAGAAGTGATTTGAGATATATATTTTAACTCTGAGAACCAAAAGTTTGGAATCTCTTTACACTTCCACAAAGAGTGGTACAGCGAACCCTGTTGATTGTTACACCTATGACATATGTCAAAGTATATTAGGATCAAATTTATTACATTTTACAGGGGAGACGTATGTTCGCATTATCCAATTAAAGGTTGTTTTTGTTTTTTAAAGGCTTAAGTAGGTTTTTCTGGGGGGGGTTTTAAAGCTGGAATTGTCAAACAAGAGCTATATGCATTCATTCACTGCAGTATTTTAATATTTTATAGGAATTTTTCATTTAACAGACAGTTCTGTGTTTTCAGAGGGGATTCCATCTGTTGTGATGCAACTGGAGCTGCTCATGCAGCCATACTTGCAGCACATTAACAGGCTCAGGGATTTCAAGGTATTGTGTTTGTACTGTAGACGGTTGCAGCTGGCCTAGATCTCTTTATGAACAGTACTGTGGGCCTATCCTGTGTGGCCTATCCATCTGGCAGAACAGCTGCCAACCCTTACTCCCTCATTCCAGCGTACGTACAATCAGCCGATGCTGACCTCAGGACGTACTGAGGCACAGCGAGCCACACGTTATTTGCTTCTTCTTTATCATACATTGTGTTTCCTTACCTTCTGTATATATTCTTTGTCTTGGCACATTTGAGTCATGGAGTTAGTGGAAAACAGTTACTTTTTAATGCTTAACATACAATAAAAATCAAGCAAATTAGGGCCTGGTGTTAGGTCCTTACTAGGTGACCAGTTTCTTTGCACAGTCCTGTTTATTCAGGTGGCAATATTGTGTGTACAGAAGGGCTGTACATGTAAGTTTATATTATTTGTAGGGTATGGTAACCATGTTACTGAGTAAGTAAATAGTATATGGACAATGCATATATGTTCTACCATTAAAAGCCAACTAGGCACAACCTACGTTGTATGGGGTACTGGTGCTTTAAGGTAAGGAGGCGGGTCAAAATGTTGTCCTCAGAATTAACCAATCACACTAGCCCGGGACCCAGAACGTGCCACCAACACGTAATCACTGATCCGAGCAACCAGCTCTAATGCTGATTGAATAGCAGATTCGGTTCGACGTTCCGGCTCATTCGAACCGTTTAGTGAATCAGAAACTTCATTTAAGCCTGATTTTTAACGCATTAGATACAGATTCTTGTAGACCTGACTGAAATGTGCTTCCACGTCAGACAAAATCAAAGCAGGGGAGAAAGATTTCTTTCAGCCATCCGTAGGCATCAACCGCTGCCTCTCATGTTTGTTCCTCTTAAATAAAAACAGTCGAAATAGAGAAAAGGTATAATTCAAACAGGCCGATATTTGTGTTTTACGCAAAAAAGTAATAATATTAGAAGGCTTCGAAACAGATGCTTAACAGAAGTTCGAGTGATTTTGTTCGAAGCGAGTCAGTGTCGACAGCGATTTGTTCGCAGCTCTGCTCTATTGTCTGTTGATGTGCGTCCACATGTCCGGAGGGGGGGAACGTGTGAACGAGGCAAAGGCTCAGCCCTGTCAGTGTATTGGCACGTTATTTATCTATCTCGTTTACTAAATCAGGAGCTGAACTTGAAGCAGGTCCGGATGGTGAGTTAGTCACCGTGTCTGGTTTGTAGTATTGCATTTTACTGCGTTGGTGCTAAGCTCAAATGCAAGATCGCCATGACTAAAACGCCTGGCACCGAGGCTCCGGGCTCGGGTGTTTTGCATTGGGCCGAGAGTCTGGAGGGGCAGGAAGAGTGTGTAAAGAGCAGCGAGGTTCAGAAGGGGTGTTTGGCTCTTCCAGAGGTGGTTGTAACCTGTGAATCTCGCAGTGAAGATGCGGAGCGGCTCCCCTGCCGCTCCAGCACGGACGAAGAGTCCCTGTGTTCAGACAGTGGCTTAAGCAGCTCTCCCGCCTCGTCCCTAGTGCTGAGAAAACTGTCCAACTCGTCCTCGGCCGGTCTCTCTCCCACCTCGTCCATCGAGGAATACGAAGAGGAGTGTGAAGGGAACCCTGGGAATCTCACCGTGCCACGGAACGGCAGTGTGTGTCCAGAACATCACGACTCTGTGAGTTTTAGGATTACGGTTACTTTGTTGTCATCAGTTGTGTATACATGTAGTGTAATGAGATAACGTTTACCCATGGACCATGGTGCAACAAAATGAAACATTTAAGCTAGAGCTTGCATGAGACCCTAAAATAGTGCAATAAGTAGACAGTTATCAATGAGACTGTGTACTAGGAACAAGGTAACTTTGTCATCAGCAGTTGTGTACACATATACAGTGTGATGGGATAAAAGTTTCTCCATGGGCCACAGTGCAACATTGTTTTAACATGATCTTTGTTGTATGTTACTATGAGACTGTAGACATATATGTAACAGAAATGTACTATAACCGTATAGTGTATGTAACAGTATAGTGCGGACGCTGTACAGACCTTCCATAATGATTAGTATTGCACCATTAGTATGATTATTCAACTGCCTCTGTAATAAAGTGCAAGGAATGACCGACACAGTAGAGTAAATACAATAAATGGATATGAAGATTCAAACTAATCTGAAACAACAACTTCAAATGTGAAGTCATGTGATCTGAGGGATGGTACTTTGTTAGACTGATATCACATTTTATATCTCAATTTATATACTGTTTAATTATATTTTTATTGGAATCAATCTTCACATTTTGGTTAAAATATAACCAACCTCACACTTATGAATAAACATTTTTAATTGGCTTTAGGAATAGTGTAAATAGTTTATGCAGATGGTTAACAAATAGTTTATAATGACCTCTCCTTGTTGCTTTTATAAGAAAGTGCTACATGGGCTATCATTGTGCCTTTTGAGATCAGATGTGATGCAGGATCATAGGGGATAGATGTAGTATCTTCTTGTGAAACTTCTAGTGCTACTGAAGGTTTTGGCTCAGGTTTCTGGTACATGTCAGCTCTTTAAATGCTGGTATATTTTTCTTTGAAATTCTGAATAGTCAGAATGGGGACGATGCTGAAGCAGTAAAATCGGTGGAAAAGGCGTTGCTTCCTCTTTATGGTCAGTCTCTTCATCTGGCATCTGTTTTTGTCTATCTGAATAGCTTTTCACTGCCCAAGTGAGTATGTTTTACCTGGAGGGGATGGAAACAGGGACTGCATCCTTTTCAGGCTTTGAGATTTTGTTTGTCCATAACATTCACATGTTGCCTCACCAGAGGAGCTTGTGTTTACATTTATTTATAATGACCGTGTCTGAGCTAATGTTAGCTAAGGGTGTATTTGTATGTTGATATGAGAAGGTTAGATATTCAGTTCAGTTTTTGAGTAATCTCCTATTAGCCTTTCTTAATCATATTTTCTTTCCTCCTCCTTATAATTGATTATGGTGGAGTAGAGTGGGTTACTCTAATCTTTTTTAACAGCCTTTCTGTGAATGTTTTGCAGTGATCTGGGAAAGAGGTAATAACATTCAGCTTAAAGATTAATGGACCTGCATGTGTAGTTATTTATTTGGCTGATTAAGAAAACGATGAAAGCAGTTTGTGAACAGTATTTACATATATTTAACACAACTGAAGATATGAGGTAAATATCTTCTAAGGTAAAAATTTAGATCAGTAAGTATTGGAAGAAAAAAATAAACATGTCTAAGATAAATATTAAAACATGTAGTTCTGAATGTAATTTTTCATTAGCAGTAATGTGTTAATGGATAGACATCTTTAAAAAACTATTTCTGAATTTCTACATATTGTATGCAAGGCACTTGCATTTCTGTCTGTCGTGGTAGGAAAACAAGTACTGTCTGTAAATGTTTCATTAGCCATTGGGTAAGATTCATGAGCAATCACTGCCCCTCTGTATTGCTTGATAACTCCAGCTAGTTCAGCATTGTCAATGATTATGAGAGAGCCTCTTGGTCAGTAGCAGAAGGAGTTTGCCATTTGAATCTAGAGTTGAAGCCAGAGGTAAGGAATAATACCAGCTAAAGGAGGGTATACTTTGCAGAAATATAGCAGTGTCACTTCAGTAGGTTTTCATTTATAGTTCTTATTAACTCGTCATTGTTTCTCTGTTTTGTTTTATCTTAAAGAGTGATTTGTGGAAGAAGAGTAAAAATATGGTGAACTGGTCACCTGTCATGGTACCTTTGGAAAAACGATCTCCATGGGTTCAGGTGGTTGGTCATGCAGGTTTGTCT
>JBBPDB010000023.1:6096233-6110036 GCA_037974465.1 Brachypetersius altus | reverse complement strand
GGAGCATGGGTTGTATGCAAAGGCTGAGAAGTGTGAGTTCCACAAGTGTGAGGTCACATTTCTCGGTCACCGCCTCAACCGGCTCAACAGCCTCCGCTGCAACTCCCGCCGTACCATCAACAGCTCCAGGACCACCACCAGCAGTTGGTGGGTGGGCTGACGGGGCGGGCTGATGGGGCGGGCTCAGGACTGGGCTGTGGCCGTCTGGAGAGCAGGAGGTGTAAACATAATGGACTACACTGCATTCACCAGGCTTTTCCGGACGGTCTTCAACCACTCAGGACAAGGACGGAAGAGTGGACACAGGCTTATCAAACTGTGTCAGGGCACAGGAACGGTCTGTGACTATGCATCCTGGCTGCAGACAGTGGCTGGAACGAGGAGGCCCTTTTGACTGCGTTCCGTCGTGGACTAAGCCCGGAGGTCCAGAAAGAGCTAGCCTGCCGGGATGCAGACCTCGGGCTGGACACGGTCTCTTTGGCGATCTCACTCGACTTGCACTTGAGAGAGAAGGCAGGAGCTATGAGGACCCTGCGACATTCGTCTCCCCCACGAAGGGAATTCACGGTACACCACCTAGCTATTACACCTGTGTCCTCAGTGTCCCCCAGTCCCGGTGAGTCCGCCCCAGAGCCCATGCAGCTGGGGGCGTTTGGCAGCGAGAGACGCCGACAACGACAACAGGCTGGTCTCTGCTTCTACTGAGGGCAGGCAGGGCACTGGCGAAATCACTGTCCGAAGTGTCCCACTACTCCTCCCCCAACCCAGGTTCTGAATTTTAATTCTGTAAATCAGTTTGTCGTTCCTGTAACTTTGTCTGTGAATAATTCTGTTTCTGTTTGTGCCCTTATAGACTCGGGGTCAGCTGGAAATTTCATCTCGCAGTCCCTCGTGTCTTCCCTGTGTGTGCCTACCTGTTTGTTAGCCAGATCTGTTACAGTTCACGCCATAGACGGTCACCCCGTCTGCAACACGTCACTACATTTCATCATGTTCCCTGTTTCTATCACTGTTCAAACAACCCACACAGAATTTATCGATCTCACCGTTTTACCCCAATCACACCACCAAATTATTTTAGGGCTTCCCTGGCTGCAATTACAAAAACCCCATCTGGATTGGCACACCCACACCATTATTTCCTGGTCCCCGTCTTGTCAACGCACCTGCTCGGTTCCCTCACTCCCGATTCACGCCACCTCTATTGAGAGCCCGCTGGCTAAAAATCCCATCGATATTCCCCCAGAATACTTGGATTTGAAAGAAGTGTTTTCTGCGTCTAGGGCAACCCGTCTCCCTCCGCACCGTCCTTGGGATTGTGCGATCGATCTGATTCCTGGTAAAAGCCCGCCTCGGTCACGTGTTTACCCCTTGTCCGAGCCCGAGACTTGGGCAATGGAGAAATACGTGGCCGAGATTTGTGGCTAAGAAAGACGGGGGTCTCAGGCCCTGTATTGACTACCGTGGGCTCAATGATGTTACAGTGAGGTTCACGTACCCTCTGCCTCTGATCCCAGCAACTATCGAGCGGCTCCGGGGGTCCACCATCTTTACGAAGTTGGACCTCCGGAGTGCATACAACCTGGTGCGGATACGGGAGGGCGATGAATGGTTAACCGCATTCAGCACGGCCTCTGGCCACTATGAATATTTGGTTATGCCATACGGGTTGGCAGACGCACCCTCTGTCGTCCAAGAGTTTGTTAATGACGTCCTGGGGGACATGTTATATCAGTTTGTAGTCGTCTATATTGACGACATCCTGATTTTTTTCTAAAACGTATCAAGAGCACGTACAACACGTGTGTAAAGTCCTCGCCCACCTGTTGGAGCATGGGTTGTATGCAAAGGCTGAGAAGTGTGAGTTCCACAAGTGTGAGGTCACATTTCTCGGTCACCGCCTCACCCAGGACGGGATTACAATGGAGGGGGCCAAAGTAACGGCCGTGTCTGAGTGGCTAGAGCCTACAACAGTCAAGAGCCTGCAGCGATTCTTGGGATTTTCTATTTATTACCGCAGATTCATAAAGAATTATAGCACAGTGGCTGCCCCTTTAACATCTCTTCTCTGAGGCAAACCCAAAAACATAGAATTCACACCAGAAGCGCGCGCTGCCTTTGCGCGGCTTAAACAAGCCTTCACCTCCGCCCCCATTTTACGCATGCCTGATCCAGAAAAGCAGTTTACAGTGGAGGTGGATGCCTCGGAGGTAGGACTAGGGGCAGTTCTGTCTCAATACCATAGTTTCCCCAAGAGACTGCACCCCTGTTCTTTCTTTTCCAGGAACCTGACGTAGGCAGAGAAGAACTATGACGTCGGCAACCGCGAGCTGCTTGCTGTGAAGGAGGTGCTGGAGGAGTGGTGCCATCGCTTAGAGGGGGCTCGGCAGCCCTTCGTAGTTTTCACCGATCACCGCAACCTGGAGCACGTTTGACAGACAAAGAGGTTGAACCCAAGGCAGGCACGGTGGGCCCTTTTTTTTGCACGATTCGACTTCCAGATCTTGTATCGTCCGGGTAGATTGAATGATAAGGCCGACGCATTGTCGCGTCAGTTTGGTACTGAGAAGGGCGCGTGGGAACCATCCTTCCTCCTCGTTTTTTTGCAGCGCCCCTTCAGTGGAACTTAGATGATGAGATTGCGGCAGCACTTGAGGGAGTGAACATCCCTCCTGATTGTCCAGAAAACAAAATGTATGTTCCGGAGGCGCTGCGACCGGGGGTGAAGGAGTGGACTCATGTGACCCCCGCAACCAGTTACCCGTGCATTACGAGAACCCTTTAGGTAGTCGCACGAAAGTACTGGTGGCCCTCCCTAAATAGGGACGTGCGTCACACAGTACTTTCGTGTTCGGTCTGTGCCACCACGAAGAGCCCCCGTGCTCTGCCAGTCGGTAAATTAATGCCCCTACCGGTGCCAGACAGACCGTGGTCTCACCTAGCGGTGGACTTCATCACGGATCTTCCGGTATCCAAAGGATACACGACGGTGTTGGTTGTGGTGGATCAGTTTTCGAAGGGTTGCCGGTTCATACCTTTTTGTTCTCTCCCCTCTTCCCGTCAGGTTGCGGAGGCCTTGTTCCAGTCTGTGTTCCGTTGCTATGGCATCCCGGAGGACATTGTGTCAGACCGTGGCCCCCAGTTCACATCGAGAGTCTGGAAAGCGTTCATGGGGCATCTGGGGGCACCGGTCAATCTGACCTCTGGTTATCATCCACAGTCTAATGGTCAAGCAGAGAGGACCGTACAAGAACTCGGCCGATACCTCCGGGCTTATTGCTATAGCCGGCAACACGACTGGTCAGACTTCCTGATCTGGGCGAGTATGCCCAGAACTCGATGTGCCACTCTGCCACCGTTTTAAAACCTTTCCAGTGTGTGCTCGGGCACCAGCCCCCGCTGTGTCCATGGGACCAGTCCCTTCAGAGGCTCCGGCAGTGGACGACTGGTTCCGTCGGGCAGAGCGGGTGTGGGAGGATGCACACACTTCCATCCAGCAGCGGTTCGCAGGTTTAAAGATCGTGCCGACCGTCGGCGGAGAGAGGCGCCTCCCAACAGGGAGGGTGACAGGGTCTGGCTATCGACACGGGATCTCCCCTCGAATCTCCCTTGAAAAATGTTGTCCCCATGTTTCACCCGTCCTTTCCTTGTTCTCAAGCAAGTTAACCCCGTATCATTTAAATTACAGTTACCCTCTCATATGAAAATTCATCCCATGTTCCATGTGTCTCTCCTCAGGTCTGTCCACCCTGGTCCCCTGCACGAGGGCGAGGTGGCTGTCATGCCCCCCGAGCCTTTGAACATTGACGGTGCTGCAGCCCATCGCGTGCACTCTTTACTCGACTCGCGTCGGCGCAAGGGTGGGCTGGAGTACCTGGTCGACTGGGGTTATGGTCCTGAGGAGCGGAGTTGGGTGCCAGCGCGCTCCGTCCTCAGCCAAGTACTGATTGATGATTTCCATCGAGCGTGTCTGGTACGCCCGGCCCCGCATCCCCACCAGTCGTTGCCCCCTCCGCATTCCGGGCGGCACCGTGTTCCTGCTGATCCGAAGGAGTGGATTGTGCCTGGAGAGGGGGGTACTGTCATGGTCGCCTTGCCTTCCCCCCATAGACATCGCTCTGATTCCCCTGAATATTAGGATCCCCTGTCATTCTGTCCTGTATGGCTGTGTCCCAATCCCCTCTGTTCCTCCCTTCTTCCCTTTGTAGCTGCCTCCTTATGTGTCTCCCCTCCTCATTTGTATTACAGCCCGTTTGTATCAGTCTCACTTGTGTCTCATTTCCCTAATCCCTATCACACCTGTTTCCCATTCTCCGCCCCTACTTAAACCAATTTGACCTCGAGTCTAGTATGCTCATATTTGTCTTTCTCGTGTGTGTTCATGTCGCTTGTGCTTGTGTTTACCTCTCCCTCTTTTTTGTTTCCACAGACTCATGCTCCGGCGTTTTGAGTTCCTATTCTGAGTTGTATCCTGTTCTGAGTCTTCAGCCTGCCTGCGTGCAGCCCAGCCAGTGACCACTTTCTGATTTTGAGGAGCACGAGTCCATTTCCTGTTTGTTTGTTCTTTTCTAGTTTATTTCATGGTCACGCTTGTTTCATTTTTGTCATCTGTACATCTGTACACATCTATTAAACGTTTTCTGTTATTCTTCACCCCTGTGTTCTTGCCCTTTTCCCTCATACACACCCCTGACCGTATCCCACAGGACCAGCTCACTCATACTGCCATTAAAAATAACATTAAATATTTATAGCTGTCATCTTGTTTTCATGTCTATTGTTTAATATTTAGAAAAACAGCTTTGTGCACAAAGCTGGGACATGTTGGAGGTTATGGCTGTTGTGGACTTTTATGTTTTTGTTATATGTTGATTTATGTTTTAATTTGGACTGTAAAGAAATTAGTGACATGTCTGTGAATATGTTCATAATCATTAGCACCTCATCCCTAATTAAATGTGGTGATATTAACAGGACACTTGAAATTAATTGGTTTCAAACTAGGAAAAATAAACAAAGTCTAATATTTATACACATTAATCAGCAAATAATTCATCCTTTAGCATAAATGTGGCCTGTAGATGTTAAAAGATATTTTATGTTACAGTTTTTCAAATATTGTGAAATTATAACTAATAACTTTATTAATATTGTTATGTTACTGTACTGACTGTCACTCTAAAAAGGGAAAGAGTGAATGAAAGACTGAGTGAATGAGTGACAAATACAATGACAAATGAGTGAAAGAGAACGTGAATGAATGAGTGAGTGACTGAACAAATCAGTAAGTAAATGAATGAGTAAGCAAATGAGTGAGTGAACAAATGTGTGAGAGTGAGTGGGTGAAAGAGTGAGCAAATGAGTGAGTGAACAAATGAGTGACAGTGACAGAATGAGAGTGACTGAACGAGTGAATAAATGAGGGAGAGTGAGTTAGCGAAAGAGAGAACAAAAGAGTGAGTAAGTGAGACAGAATGAGTGAGTGAAGAAAATAGTGAGTGAGAGTGAAAGAGTAAGTGAACAAAAGAGTGAACAAAGGTTAGAGTGAATGAGTGTGTGGATAAATGAGGGAATTGAGTTAGTGAAAGAGTGTGAACGCAAGAGTGAGTGAGTTAGTGAATAAATGAGTGAACAAATGAGTGAGAATGAGTGGGCTTAAGAGTGAGCAAATGAGTGAGTGAATAAACGACTGAGAGTGACTGAACGAGAGTGACTGAATGAGTGAATTAATGATAGTGAGTGAGTTAGCAAAATAGAGAACAATAGAGTGAACAAAATAGGGAGTGAATGAGGGAGGGAATGCAAGAGTGAGTGAGCAAGACTGAATGAATGAGTGAACAAATGAGTAAAAAAGTGAGTGAGCGGCAGAAAAAGTGAACAAAAGAGTGAGTAAATGAACAAGAGTGACTGAAAGAGTGAGTACATGAATTAGGGAGAGCGAGTGAAAGAGTGAGTGAACAAGAGTGTGAGTGAGTCTGAATGATTGAGTGAGTGAGTGAGTGAGAGAAAGGGTGAGTGAACAAATAAGTGAATGAGTCCCAAAGAGGTTTTAAGAGAAACACAAACATTTCCAGCTGCGCTGCTGTGTATATGGGGTGAGCTCTGAGCACCAGGTGGCACCTCTGAGCTTCGGGGCTGTTGCTCCAGTGTCATAGAGTGAGAGAGCCCTAGCGACGAAAGTGGCGTCGTGTGTAAAAAGTGGGCCGTGCTATCGGACGGGATTATCGGTCCGGTCCTAAATAAATCCTCTGAGATCCAACCGGTTCATGACCAGACTCTGGTAAGTTTATACATTCTAATTTTCCTTTCTGCGAGTGTGATGAGGACAGAGAAATAACTGTGGTTAGCCAGCTGGTCGAGTGACTGTGCAGTTAGCCTAGCCATCTTGGCGTTCAGACCCTCGAAACCTCAACAGCACACCACCCGGACTGCTGTTCAGTTTATGAAGCAACTACAGTATTCAAGTTCATTTGGTTCCTAATGTAGTCATCAACCAGTCGCCTTCACGACTTACCAGCTGGTCTACACCTCTTCAGCTTTATTCTCGTCTTATTTGAAATTTAAGAAGTCTACCATGAGAAAAAATACACCGTTACATTAATAAGTAAAAGTTTTTATATAGCACTTGTGCTACAGTGCTTTATAAGCAACATAAGATAAATAAAACATCCAACGCCACATTTGCTTACGGCTGGTCAAGAGCCAAAGAATAAAATGAGTCTTAGAAATTTAAAAAGGTGATTGTATTTCTAAGAAGGAATACCTAACATTCTGCAGCTCCACCAATTAATGCAACAAGCCTTATACATGCTACTCAGTGAGGGGTTTTACACGGCTAACCCTTTCACGCTTAACAAGTTTAAAAACAAATATTTCGACTCCAAACACCAACCTTTAATCTGGAACATGACCTATAAAGCCGACGGTCTAAGCTATAGTTTAACATGAATTATTAAATTGTTAAATTAAACTTTCTCGCCACCACCACTGTAAGCTGAAGAAGTGAACTTAGCTCATCTTTTCACTATAATTCCATCTAAGGACAGATCTGGTCTGTGAACAGAGGTAAACAAATTTCAAAGAGTTTTTACTTGGATTGTCTGTTATAAGTGACAGATAATAGTTAGCAGTTAAGTCTATTTTTATCAGCTTACACTTTTTAAACCCAGTTCAAAGCTCTTGGCAAAATATGTAGGCATAATTCACACAACACTATACACAAGACATAGGATAGCGAAACGGTCTTAAAATCCTCTCAGTTTTACTTATGATTTTGTCAGATTTATTTCGTGTAGTGAGTTTGAATTTGTTTATTTCCTTTTCTCTGGTGCTCTTCAAAATAGAAGTCCTACAGAGTGACTATATTTTTAGTAAGTAAGATGATTTAGATTAATTTTTGTATTCTACATAGGTGTTGCAATATGTTATAAAATACAGAGTAGGTTTATTAACATGTTTATTATTCTCAGGTGATAAACAAGTGATCTATAATAAATAAAATATAATATTGATAGTTATGAGATGTGTTTGTGTTTGCTTTCAGTTTCTATTTCATTAATTGAAGAGTTTTATGAGTGTAATGATATAGTAAAATAAAATAAGCAGTACATGAACATTATAACGTGTGCAATAAATGCACAATGCATAATATGATACATCAACTTAGATTATGATATCATGCATCATTTTCACATCATTTTATAGGATGGCTTCTTCTGGTTAAAGAGATATGTGTATAATGTAATAGCTATGCATCATATTAATGGAATAAAGCGTTTTTGTCAGTGCACATCAGGCTCCCCAAAGGAAGGAAAGGGTTAAGCCCATTTTGGACATGCATATATATGTAACACTGTGCACTTCCTGTGAGGCCACCAGAGACTCAACCCAAAACCACTGTAGTTTTTCTAAGGGTTCTTCCACCTTCTACATAAGTAATCAGAAGCAGGTATTTCTAGTCTGACTGGAGGGTCCCTTTAATCAAGTAGGAGTTTTTAAATTGCAACTGATTTCCACAAATGTAACCTTTGTGAATCTTGTTGCAGACTTTGTTGATTCTGATAATTGGTCTCATTCAAATGAAATGCATGCTCATCTTATTCTGATTGCTTTAAAAATGTCAATGCTGATAATGTGCCTCATTCTTGTAACAAATGCACATTAATATCTGTCTGATTACCATTTTACTACACATTTAACCCCTTTATCATTTGTTGATTAGATTAGGGGTCACCTGCCTGATTCAATGATTGGTCTTGAAGCTTCAGGTTTAGATTATCATTAAGCAGGAGCATTCCTCTGTCCACTTGTCCACTTGTCCACTTGGTCTTAGTCTTCAAGCGATTGATTAGTCATTTGCATCTTCCTGCTTGGATGGAATACACTTGCAACTACACTGCACTGCAGCTACACTGGCTCTTTGTGAATAAGATTGGGACATGCTGGTACTGGAACACTAAAATGACATATCTGAGGATCTTCACTGTCCTCAGATATGAAAGTAATTTTGCAGTCTTCTTCATTTTGTAGAGAACAGCACATCTTATGGCAGAGTTGCATATAATCGGGCAGATCATCGGAGCCAGTGGTTTCCCAGAAAGCAGTCTGTTCTGCAAGTGGGGCGTTCACACAGGTGCCTTACCTTATCTTTCAGTCGTTTGTCCTTGTCACTTTGAATTGCAAAACTGTTATTTATGCAGTTTTTGAATGTGTTTCAGACTAATTTTTCCATGTTACTCTTTCATTGATATCAGGAGGAGCATGGAGGCTCCTCTCTGGACTGAAAGAAGGACAGACACAAGTGGACATGCCTCAGATAGGAGACATGGCATACTGGAGTCATCCCATAGACTTACATTACACAACTAAGGGCCTTCAAGGTAAGACCTAGTGTCCTGATGTTTTGGAATGTTATGATAAATCAAAAGCAAGCATTACAGTAATTGTACTGGATTTATTTTTTAGGTTGGCCAAAGCTTCATCTACAGGTCTGGCACCAGGACTCTTTTGGCCGCTGTCAGTTGTATGGTTATGGTTACTGTCATATACCCTCCTGCCCTGGACCACACCGCTTGCAGTGTGCAACTTGGAGGCCACTGGGAACCTGGCAAGAACAACTTGCTCAGATTTTTGTTGGCGGAGGCCCTCAGCTTCGTTCTCCTGACCTCATTTACAGCGGAGCAGACAGATACAGACTTCACACTGTTGCCATGGGCACTGTAGAGCTAGAGCTCTGCATCATTCTGCGGCATTTTGACAGATACGGCGTGGAGAGCTGAGAGTGTGACATTTAAATAAAAAAAAAAATAGAACAATGTAGAAACAGACAGTGACATTTGATAGGAATTTGATGTGGATTGAATTGTAATGTACTACATTTGTAATAAGTAATGCAGTGATTGATCCTAATTTTTTTTTATCCAAGTGTGATTGATAATGCTCACTTCAGGGCTTTGATTTGTTTTTTGTACGGCCTATTTTATATCTGATTTTTTTTTTTATTGCATTTACACAAAAGGTTTTACTAGAACTGATAAAGGAGAATACGAAAAACTCCAGAGGTTTTACTAGAAAATGTTAAGTGTAATTGTGACTAATTATATGCACTATGTTTAATTAAATTTTAAAAAATAGAACAATATATTTAAAATAAAAAATATAATTAAATAAAATGTGTTCCACTTTTACTTTGCACATGTACACTGCACTATGTTCTGATGAGGATAATAGAAAAGTCACCCTTTTGATCTGTTGCAGATGTTGTGTGTGCTCATTTCCTGCGTGGAAAATGTCTCTGTGTTTAAGCAGGGCGAAAGAAAGCTGAAAAATGGTTGTGGTTAACTAAGTTGTCCTGCAAGGAACATTATGCTCTCACAAATCATTCTCGTCTTCTGTAAGCAGTGACAAGTGAGAGTGAAAAAAAACAAACAGTGTCTGATTGGTATTAAGCAGTGTGACATGCAAAGCAAAAGAAGCAGAGTGTTTGATACGCTTGGCCTTCTTAAATTAATCTACACGAGAAAGTTTCACAGCTTTTGCTGCATTAACTTTACCACCTTTTTACACGGCCCATCCAGGCAGTAGAAATCACTCTGAGAAGCAAAGTAATGATTTTAGATGGTTATGCTAGCACACTGGTGTATTGTTATCCTGTCCTGTTTACATCTAAGTTCCTCTTCGTTTTTGAACCAGTGGCTGATGAGAAAAAATAAGGAAAGGGGAGGGTGAGAAAGAGACTCCTTTGAGCGGAAGGCTTATATTGGTGTGCGTGCGGCTGGTGTAATGTTTGGGTGTCTCCATTAATTCTCTGTGGAAAACCTCTGCTTTCTTGGGAGACTACTGTACTCCGCTTGAAATGAGGATACTTCCCATTGAGGGGATGGGGGGAGCTGAATCTACCTTCTGGAAACCAGACTGGGAGTCACATTAACAGCTAAGTTAAATGGATTTGATTTGATCTGGTTTGAGGAAGCATGTATTTTAGTACCCTGTGGACAAGATATTTTAATGCTGTGACCTCTATTGCAGGCAAACATTTTCAATCTAGTGCCGGTTTTGTGTTTCATTACGGAATCATCTAATAGTGGTGGAAACTGTTGGTTTGATGTGAGTGCAAGTATGCTGTACATTTGGTAATTTTTGTCCAGCACTCTGTGGCACACTAGACGCCTTTTTAAGATAGTGTTTTAGCTCTGATGAGGAAATTGCTTTGCAGTGAAGGAAGTGTTCTTTCATTTTGTTAAGCTGTCCTTCTTCCTTTTCATCGTTCGCTCCTTGAGTTTAGACCGAAGTTGGGCCTGCAAAGCCAGGAAGCAGCTCCAATTGGCTATCATGTAGACAGGATGAGGACAGAATCGTTTCACAAAGGCCATTCGATGTGCCACATGTAGCGTAAATAATGTGCGGTAACTGAGGTTCCTTTTCAAGGTTGTCTGTAGTTCATCGTGTGGCAGTTTGCTGGATCCCTGAGACTTCATTTGGGAGTTGTGTGTTTGTCAGACTCAGCGAGGCTGGCTGCCAGCAAGACAGATATGGGCAGCAATTTCTCCGTGGTGTAGTGACTCTGATCCTGACCCTAGAGTTTGGAACTCAAGCAAAGGCGCCACTGGCCAATGGAAATTTTTTGGTTGGAATACTGAAGTGGAACCAGCATAAGCTTCTAGCCTACAGCAGTTCATTTCCACTCTTGACGTTTCGAGCTTTCTCTGGGGCCTAAATACGACATCCTGTGCGCGTCTGTGGACAATGAGGACGCAGGCTTTGATTCTGGCATTGCTGTGCCTGCTGGAGTGCATGTCCTACACTGGTGCTTTGTCAACATGCAAACCTTTGAACCTGGAGCTGGTGAAAAGGAAGCGCATTGAGGCCATCCGAGGGCAGATCCTCAGCAAGCTACGGATGGCCAAGGAACCAGAGATGGACGAAGATGAGGTAGAAGAGGTGCCGGCAGATGTGCTGTCGGTCTACAACAGCACAGTGGAGCAGAATACTAACAGCTCGCCTTCTCCAGAGAGAGAGGAGGAGGAGGAGGAGTACTATGCCAAAGAGGTTCACAGGTTCAACATGACCCGGCGTGAGTATATCTTGGTGCCATGGCTGTGCCACTATGACGTATATGCATATACCATATAATACAAAGATCAGGTATCTTTCATTATAACTGGCATTTGAATCTTGACCAAAAGCTAGGGGGGAATTCAAAGTTGTATAAAGAACAAAAAACAGCTCATAAATAATACACAATTTAACCATTAGTTACCATACTTTTTTTCTTTCTTAAGGGTGTGTTGCAATTCAAAAACAGGAAGGAAATACAGAGGGTGCTGGGGGTGAGACAAATCCTGCATTGAGAGTATTCTGGGCAACTTGGCCTCTCTATCTTTGAGCCTATGTCCATCACCTCAGTTATCTCTGTAATGCTGTTCTGTGTCATTTGCTTTTGAATGTCATAATTAGAAACACCACAAAAAAGCAGCCATAAAACTTCATACTCTGATGTGTACAGAGAATTGTATCTAAATTTATGCTGTAAATGACTTTTTTTTCCTACAAGTCAGTCAGAGCACTCCAGTGTAATTTGACATGTTCATGGGATTTAATTTGTGTTGACAGTGGTAATGATGATAAATAAATACACACATACATCTAACTGCATGAGATTTGTGAACATAGCAAATGTATTATTATGATTATTATTACTGTTGTTGTTATTGTTGTTATTGTTTTTATTATTCACAAATTTAAACTGAGTGAATACTGTCAAGCATCATGAGGTACAAATAACCAGCGTTCACATCATTTCATAAAACAAGATCATTTAGCTGCTTGACTTGTGGCTCAGTATTTGGGTTTGTTTTAGAATGTGTTTATAATTTGGGTCAATAGTCAGGGTTTTGGTATGCATAAGGTTATTTTGGTACTGGTTTTCTGAACTGACAACTCTGGAAAACCACCGTTCACTTCTTAGTCTTTAAGACTGACTGTGTGCTTTCCTCCACTTACTCTTATAATTTCCTCCACTTTCATGTTGTGATCTGCCTGTTCTGTCATTACATGTCTGTACAGTGAGCCTCTTGAAATGTGTGCCTTTGTATTAAGACACTACAATAGAGAGTCACGGAAACCCTCCTGCTTGAAGATGTAAAGCAGGGAGGATTAGTGTGGTGCTGTGTGGTGGTGTGGTGTCGTAAGATGGATCGTTTCCTCAGAGGCATGGCCAGTGTGTAATTACTGTCAGATATAGGGATAATTCTGGCTGAGATTTGCAGAGACGGCGGACTGTGGGCTTGCTGCCCAACCTAAAATTCACCCATCACTTCTGTCTTGTTTTTTTTTTAACAACTGAACGTATTTATGCATCAAAATTAATCAAATATATTTTACATGTCCCTTTTTCAACCTGTCTTTACTCTTTCCAATAAAACTGGCTGTTTTTCTAATTTCCTTATTTAAGACTGACATGTCTAAATGACCCTGACTGCCTGTCCTGTAATGTGCCTGATTTAGTTCAGTTCAGTTGAGTTCATCTTTATTTATTTCCCGAAGGCAATTTGTTTGCAGCAGACCAGCATTCTACAGCATTCTAAAAATCAGTCCATGCTAAAACATTCATATATTTTATATACTCTTACATTGTCTGTGTGAGTGGGTGGAGCTAAAGTCAGGAAAATTTCCATGATATGGATCCTTTAATGTATAAAGACATGTTTCCTCACAGTCTATGTCTCCACTCGGCTCTGTAATGTAAAACAATGTTAAATAAACACAGATACAAAAGAAGTTCTCAAACTGATTGGCAGAATGCTTTTTAGTGATTTTGCTAACTAAACAGATTTCAAATCAGCATGAAAAACACTACAAAACCAACATAAATTTATCTCTGATGATTTTGACCTGTTGAACCTGTTGACCTGTGTAATAATAATAATAATAATAATAATAATAGTAATAATAATAATGTTTTTGACAGACACAGTTTCATGACAAATGGTCATAATCTAATGATAAAAAAAGTTCACACAGCCTGCTATTCAAGGACTACACAAATCACTAGCGATTAAGTTGTGAAAGCCTGACCCAGGCATGTTGAATGAGGAGAGCTAACTGCATTCAATCGTATGTATATTTCTCAAAATGTTCAATTTTCCACTTTTACATGTGAAAGATATTCATTTATAAATGGCATTTACAGCATCAATCATTGTTAAGTGTAACCATGCATCATTTAAGTGTTTAGTTTTCTTCAATATCACCCTGAGCAGCTCTGTCTTTTTTTTTTTTTTTTTTTTTTTTTTTTTTTTTTTT
>JBBPDB010000023.1:6046899-6058795 GCA_037974465.1 Brachypetersius altus | reverse complement strand
CTATTTTAAATTTGTGTTCTTAATGTCAATGTTTCTAACTTCAGGTTTCATTACTACTTCTACATCTGTTTTTCTTCAAAACTGCATTCACATTGAACCCAGCAGTGTTGTAATTTTTAACTAATAGTTGGGTTTAAAATCTTAACCAAGCATTCTGGGTTAAACATGTAACCCAACTTGTTGGGTCAAAATAACCCAGTGTTGGGTTTGTCCCTTTTTTACCCAGCGCTGGGTTACCAAAATAACCCAAATTGGGTTGTTTTTAACCCAGCAGTATTTAGAGTGTACCCACATCGCTCAAATAGCTGCGACGTTTTTTGGGGTTCGCTAACTTCTATCGGCGATTCATCCGGGGCTTCAGTTCGGTTGCGCCGACTCTTACTGCTCTCACTGAACCCAAGACCGGACCCTTCAACCTCACACCTGAAGCTATCTCTGCTTTCCAACTCCTGTGTCGACACTTTACTTCAGCACCAGTTCTCACTCACCTGGATCAAAACAAACCATTCGTTATCGAGGTGGACGCCTCCGATGTGGGCGTAGGAGCCATCCTCTCGCAGCAAGGTCCAGATAGAAAGCAACACCCCTGTTGCTTCCTCTCCAGGAAATTCAATCCCATGCAGCAACAGTACGGGGTGGGGGACCATGAGTTGCTTGCCATTAAGTGGGCCCTGGAGGAATGGCGTCATTGGCTCCAGGGTGGCAGTGACCCATTCACCATCTGGACGGACCACCAGAACCTCACCACCATTAGCCAAGCCAAGCCAAGATATACAACCCCAGGCAGGCACGGTGGGCACGGTGGGCACGGTGGGCACTGTTCTTCCTGTAAGTGAAGTCATTGAAGTTGACTCCTTCATGCCACCATGTCCCATCTACTCAACTCTAAATGATCTCTCTGCTACCGTGAATACTCTGACTCTTCGAAGTTCGTTTATATACCTGTCTATGTGTGTGTTCAGAACGCGGGTTCATATTGGTGTGAACTTGAACTCCCTGATAATAACTGCGTAGCTTACCGGCTTCTCTGTGTCTCTCACGTTTAAGCTCTTCCTACACATTTGGCTCAGTTCACATCTCGTTCTGACCTCCATCGTGACAGTCTCTCTCTTTCTCTATCTATCCCTCATGATAGTGTTTGTAGCAAAAGTGTTCAAATACAGCATCCTGCAAATTCCTTACATTAGAGCATACATACAAGTGTGTCATCACAGTGTGATTTAAAAAAATTAGATATATATTTTTTTTCTTTTTATTATAGTTTTAATATATTTCAATTGAGAAATGCCCTTTTCCCTTAAGAATGTGTTTTGTATTTTTTTTATATCATATTGATTCATAACAAGAAACAACAATTAAAAATTCTGAATTAAAAATCAAGAATGTACACTGCCTTTGAAGTGTCTGTTTTGAAAATGTACGGATTGTGTTGATGGTATTTTGGTGTGTTTCTTAGGCTGTAAATGACCTATTAACTTATGGTGAAAGCATTTGAGCTTCACTACGTAAATGTATCCCCCTCTTTAAGAGATCTGAATTCAAAATCTCAAAATCTGGTCTGATTGTGGTCATTCTAACCAGGGCCAGCCAGAGGACCTGATCAGAGTGGTGATAGTGAAGGCCTCATGTAAACAGATTTGTGGGGGTTTAGTTCATTGTAGTCATGTCCCATTGTGCTGAATGAACAGCAGAGGTACAAAGATTGAGTGATGACGAAAAGATAAAGCAGGGCACAATGCAATGGCACATGTTATGGATAGCTGGATCAGGCCTGCATATGCTCTTGGAACAGTGCAGATTCTGAGACTGGATTTAGGGCATGATATGCTGCTACAGATGGTCTATCACACACAGGTCTATCACACAGACACTTTACAGAGGTGTAATTATTCAGAAAACTATATGACACAGTAATGTTTCAGATTCAGTATTTTTCTATATGTCAAAAAGAAGTGCCTGGAAATGTATCACACGGTAATGTATAAAAGTTTGTTTGGATCACTCAACTGCAGTACCCATGCTGAAAAATCCAATTAATTCTGTAAAGCTGGTTTGTGCTTGTCTGGTGCTGGTTTAGCTGGTCACCCAGCATGGTCAGAGAACAGCAAATCATCATCCAAAATACTTCTGCTGACTAGCAGACCCACATACCTTGCTATTGACTGACACACCAGCACTGAAAACACATTCTAGTTTTACTACTATGTGTTAACCCTGAGTCAACAGACTAGCCTTGTTGTGACATACCACAACAGACAGTAATACAATATGATTTTGTATTACGACTGTTAATTCTGGTGTTAATTTTGATCAGAATATATTATCCTTTATTAAAATGGTTAAATGAAATGATCAGCAATACAGCATTTTAAAACAAGTTGATTTAGTCTGACATCATATTAGTTAACATGTTGTGTGTTGATGCAGAGTTAAATTCTAGAATTAGCTGTTTCATCCCACTGTCTGTCACTTAAAATTCCATTAAATATCTATTATTTGTCACATGAAAATTGTATTATGTGACTTTTTGTAGGTCAGTAGTGATGAATAAAATATTTGACATTTCCTGGCTAATACAATGGCTTGAATGGTGAACAAACTGTAAATGTCTTTGTTAGCAAAGAATATTGAGTATATTGTTAGTAAATTTTAAGTGAGTGACACACAATTGTATAACAAAATCTAGTGTAGTCTATATTATATATGCATATATAATGAATAAGAAGAGACTGTTAAAGTTCATTCACTAAACTAAAGGTCCATTGCACTATCACTATTTGGGTCAGTTGTTTAACTATGTTATTGTCCACTGTCTGTACAATGCAGGCCACTGCTAGCCCCACTTACACCAGAGCATGCTTTGACTGCCATAAACACAAAGGGGGCAGCGATACAAGCTGGAAGAGAAAGGTGTGTTTTCTTTGAAAAAGCAGTGTATTAATTGTAATCCAGGATTTAAAGTGTCACTTAGCAACCATTCACAATAGTTTAGTCAGCGTTCAAGCACTCCACTTGCATAACCATCCCGTCATTCCACTTGTGTAATGATTTAGCTGTCAGGCTTAGAGCAATGCTGTTGTTGTTGTTGTTGTTGTTGTTGTTGTTGTTGTTAATATTTTGTGTTCTGTTCATTTAGACGCATTGACAAAACTGTATCATCTGTTTAATATTTAATTCCATGTTAATGAGTAAGATTGCCTAGGAGCACTTCACAGACACAGATAATTTAATACATACACATAATCATAATGTTAATAATAATCAAATTGTTAGTTATATTCTTAAAGGACGTATGTGCAAAATAATTCATCCCTAATACCTAAACTGCTATTTCCTTGATAATCAGCAGATTTTGTTGTCTTGCAGTATTTGTCAGCATTTGCTAAAACCGAACAGCACAGCATCTGCAAATAAGATATGGGTAAAAACAGTTAGAATGATTTGCTATCTCTGAAAACATGGGTTCATTTAAAAGGAGACATGAGGCATGTCAATAAATTACCTGTATCTGCGAGGACAGCCATGGTGACCAACAATGTACTCTTGGGCAAAGCAGAATCGCCGGCAAAGTCCTCTGTAGCCACATGTCCAATACTGCACCTCAGTATCCTCACCTTACACACGGAGACAGTCCAAGTTTATTAGTGTTAAAGAACCTAAGTGTTACTAAGCAAAGAGTGCCACAAAGTTGCACTGCATAACCATTTCATATAGCTCCTCTATGTATATATACATATATGTGTGTGTGTGTGTGCATGTGTTAGCTCCTATGTCTATAGCTTTACAGGACTAAAACAATAAAACCATTAGGGAAAAACATTTCTATTAATTCAATTTTCAAAAACTGAAAAACACAGTTAATATATTAATAATAATATAAATAAAAACAACACCAAATTTCTAACCACAGGGTATGCATATTTTATAATGGGCAATTTTTCATGAAAATAAGGTGCGGGCCGAATATCATATATACTTGATGTCGAACATTGGATATGTAGAACATATAGACCAGAGTACTCTACCTGCCTAAAGATTTGTCACACACTGAGATGTTACTCACTGAATGCTAAAACAAATAAATTTACTGTTTTCTCACCATTTAAATATTTTCATTAGCTAGAAATATTTTATTAATCACTATCAATGAAAAGGCCACCTAATATAATTATAATTTTAAAGCGGATCATTAGATATTTAATGAAATATTCAGTGGCAGCCAGCACTTATTTAAGATGAAACAGTAAATAAGGGCATTTAATGTTAAAGGACAGTCCTGAATTTGACTCTTTAACACCAGTTAATATGATGTCAAACAGGCACTGTTACAGATTATTTCAGTCTTTCAAACTTGTTTTGTTTGGTTCATATGGTTTATGAAGTAAATGTATGAAATAAGTTAATAAGTGGATGAATGGAAACTGGAAGAGTATATTGATTTGATTTGAGTTAACTGATTTGCTAGAAATTGGTTGTATTTCTGAACAATCTTCATTAGATAAATTTCTCTCTCACATACTCATTCTCATTCTCTCTCTCGCTCTCCCAAACATTTGAATTGTTTTACAATATTTGGCTAAGTACTATTATTATGACCATTGTTGAAATACAGTTCACACAAGCATGTATTTTTCATGTATCAACAAACTGCAAATAATGAACATTGCCTACCATTCCCAGCTGAGAGCGCCATTAAGAGGACAAATAGTATCAATGCCAGTCTGTTCATGGTTTGGCCTCTCTCACATCTCGGGCAGTGCTGTGTGCACAGGGCTGATGCTGCATTTATTCAGCCTACTGGTGAGGGGAGGGGTACAGGGAAGCTTATCTAGCCTATATCCATTTTTAAACCATATTTTTTATACATTTGAAAATGCCGGTTTGTTGATATACATTCAATGAATATTTAATAAATGAAAAATGAATGACACATGCACCAACAGAAATTGTCATAAAATCATACTGGAGATATGAGGTTTTCTTATGTCAGTAAAAACAGGAATACTTCTTATGTCACACCAGCGGCCTCCAGTAGCACATATAGAAATACACCTTAGTTAGGAAAATGTAGTAATCTGCCATGGAAAAAGGGGCATGTGTTCCTTTCTTATTTTTAAAGAGATCATGGCATTGGATCATATGTTGAGATTGTGTAGGGAAGCATATGGTCTTACTTTATGAAAATATTGTGTTATGGAAGGTTCTTAAAAATCACTTTTGAGGAGAGATTTAAGTAAGAAGGATTTAAAGAGCATTTACATAATGCACAATGTACAAATAAACCATTACTGGAATACATGGATACATAATCCTTCTTCCAGTTGTCACGATTCTGGACTGCGGCCACTAGGGGGCCTCATAGGACTATGGACTTGCCCCATCAGTCCTCAGGATATGTTCTTCTCTAGCCGGCTGTGGCTTGTTAGTGGCATCAGCTGGCTAGCACTCACTTGGACCCAGTCCTCACTGTCATTGGTTCTCTGTCCACTCACATGTTGTATTTATGTTGGTTAGACCTAAGTAACGTTATTGGAGCATACCCTCACCTTGTTTCATCTGTGTCTTACTCTTGTGTTCTCTAGTTGTTAGCGTTACTGTTGTTGGTCCACGTACCTGTTTATGTTTTGATTCATCTTCATGGCAGTCTATGCCTGTGTCCCCTGTTAATCCTTTGTACCCGTACAAGGCCATTGTGTGACACGGGTACACTATTCAGATGTACATTTAGAGGAAACGTTCTGAGCCATAACCGCTAACATGCCACTTAGCCATTGCAATTTAGTTTGTGTAGACCAGCTAGTATGTCTCAAAGTAGCCAGCATCAATGATAATGCTTCAGTTAGCATTTTACAAATAAAAAAACATTTACACATTAATCTAAAGCAATAACCTATGAGTAGAACACTTTGTCCGGGCTTTTTGCTTTACTGTCATGTCTGCCCTTGCTGTGAACAAAAGAGAACAGGGGAAATTATGACATTTCATCTCTAATTAAATCCTTTGTGGTTGCATAATTTCTCCAGTAATATTTTTACTTACTTAACCGCATTAACTGCCCACCCAAAATAGTCATCTGAATTCATTTTGGAAGGGCTGTGAAAACCCTTGTGCTTAGGCAAATTAAATGAAGGGTAACACTGAAGCTTGCATCAAAGTCAGCTTTGATAATCTGAAGGAAAAGCCTTGTGTACGATCTGACAGAATAGTTAATGATTCAAGCTGGGGTGAAAAGATTACAGAAACTAGCTTTAGCAGCTAAAATGTATCATTATTAAATATTTAGAGTACATTTCCGAACTGCGTGGTGCAGCCCTATCATGCCGAGGTTGTAGAATGTGCTTGGAACACATATCTTTATTTATTCCTTCCTTCAGTTCAGAGACATCATCATGCAGAGACCTATGAATAATGCACGTCCGTGAAACCTGCACGCCAGCAGAGGTCACCCTTGTGTTAGGAGACAAGCAGTGGGCTATTACCAATGGGGGGTGCCCGAGGAGCAGTGTAGCTCTTCAATTTTGCCTCAGTGGTGCCACTGCCAGGCCAGGGAACAATCCCTAACCACCAGCTGCCATGGATGGATGGATAGGGAGATGGATAGAGGAATAGACTGGTTGATAGATAGATAGATAGATAGATAGATAGATAGATAGATAGATAGATACCATACATACATTGATACATGCATACATACATAGATATTTATACATCATATTGTGACTTTTGCCTCACACATAAACATCTGATTCTGTCTTTGATTTTGATTTTGGATGGGAAAATATTATTAAGCAAGAATATCATCTTGCATCTCCCTCTCTCTCCAGTAATACCTGTTTACAAAACCATTCATAAATCCTCCTCTGATACAGTGCTTTATTTGGAGTCACAGTACGGATGGCAAATGTGTTAATATTTTTGATTCCCATTTACTTTAAAGAAATTTGTACAAATATTAAGTTAAGAAGGAAAAAACATTTTGCAGCTCAGGTATTTTTAACATTTAGCATGAAGTCAAATGCAGTGAAAGAGTTTTATTTGCACACTTTTTCACAGTTCCTATGATGTTTCAGGGGTTGATGGAGTGTAACATGACAGCATTCATCTTTTAGAGAGGCCCTTCCTCGATTGCTATTTAGCATTCATTATAACAATCAGCTGTTCTTGCATGTATATTTAAATTTTACCACTGCTCCTTGTTCTGTTTTAAAAACTCTTTCAGCTCAGAGAGAATACAAAGCTTCTGGGGGTTTGACACTCAGGATGAAAAGGAGAAGGAAAATTGGCTCACCACTTCATTAGGTCTTATGCTAATATGCGTCATCTATTGCATCACCATTGACGTTACAGCAAGAAAAAAAGAGACTTTTACACATGAGATGGAGAGGAACATTAGGAGGATTTCTAATTAGCATTACAGCACTACATTAGAGCTTCAACGAAAGCGCCGGACCTGAACTCTGGGTCTGACTGAAATCACAGCTTTGAATATTTATTTTTTTTATTTTTAATTCTTAATATTTGACTTTGAACAAGACTCTAACAGATTCTTTCATATTTTTTGGAAGAGAAAACATTATTCAATACCACCCTTATTTACTGCTTGCTGATTTTAATCTTGAAACCCAGTAGCTTTTCTTTTAGATAACTAAAAAGTTATCTAAAAATCTCAAAGTTTAAATGATAAATTTGGCTTATAATCAAGGAAGCTGTAAAAACATCACACTAAACTAAAAAAAAAAATCCGAGCATTTTTGATTGTGAGTCAAGTACTTTGTGTCCAATCAGCTCTATGATCATAGGCACCCTTGGTAAATTAGCTCAAACTGAAAATACTGAAAAAAAATGCAACCCCACTGAAGCATATTTTATCTAAGAATATAAAAACTCCAAAAACCTTTTAAAAAACAAATACTATTTCTAGATATTTATAGGACAGTGATCATCATTGACATGCTGTACACAGAAGACTTCACCATGACAAACTGATTAACCTTGGTTGATTCACCAACAGTGGTTTCCTGTATATCTGAATATAGTGACCTTGTCTGGAAGAGGATGCAGGTTGGGAATGTCAGGAAACAATTTTTTTTTCTTCTAAATGTAAGTGTACCTAGTGTTCATAAATAGAGCTATTGGTAACAAATATTCAAGGTGTGATGGGCATGGAAAGATGGTTACACAGAAAAGAACCTTGTGACCCACTGAAGGATGTTGACCCACTGATGGTTTTAAGATGCTTTTTCTCCAAAGACCAGCAAAATATAAACTAGCATATTTCTGTTGCATCATGTGGTTTTCTGTTTTATCTACAGAGTAGTGTATTTGTGCAGTCACATTACAATCAGTGGTAATAAGGGCCAAATTGTTGAATATGGGGACAATTTCACCCTTTACCCCTCATTAATTCTGACATATAAGTATCTGACCATAGCTAAAACATTCCAAGAAGTTTAACGCAAAAAGCACAGGATAAGATAACATGAGAATTCATTTTGTATTGTACAAGCTTTATCAAACTAGCATAATTCTTCAAAGGCATTTCAGTGAATGCCTCGTCTTGCAAG
Organism: Brachypetersius altus; assembly: GCA_037974465.1. Lineage (NCBI taxonomy): Eukaryota > Metazoa > Chordata > Actinopteri > Characiformes > Alestidae > Brachypetersius > Brachypetersius altus. Next base: position 6,050,231 of record JBBPDB010000023.1, on the reverse strand, counting down.
ATCCCATTCTGAAAGAAGGAAATGCGTTTTTCCAAAGACATCAAAGCTAGATTTACAAGGATGGGGACATTGTTTAGGGAATAAAAGTCTACACACATAAAGCAAGACCTGAACAAAAGCAAGTCTCTCAGTCAGGACTGTGGATGTGACTTTTGAAGTAATGCACAGAGACACGGTTTTGTTTGCTGCACGGTTTTGTTTTGACACCAGAAATCTTATCTCATAGAGAAAACAAAGGTGAACATTTTTCTATAGTTTACCCCCACACTGATGGTGTACTTAGAATACGAAGATATTTAGAAACATAATTCTAAAAGCTCATTAGTCCTTGTATTCATTTATCTAAAATACATCATTCTGTTTTTGTTTCATAAAAAGTGCATTGTAAAAAAATCTATTTTAAATTATATTTAACTTGATGCCTCTTATTAAAGCAAAATGATGTCATAGTCAAATCAGATAATCCTACAGTATTGTTTCTCTCTTAGAATTTGCTTATGTCAACTAAAGTTCTAGTTTAAAAATGGTCTAAATTATCTGCCTTGGGTCCGTCTTCAGAAATTGTGCCTGACAACACGCATCCACGAGTGGGCCAGGTTCATCCTCACACCTAGCAAGGAAATTGGCAAATACTAAATTATAGATTTAGGATTTTAAATTAACTGTGCTTTAGGTGCCTATAATATATTCCAAGTACAGTAATCCCAAAGTGTTGACCCTGACCAACACCAACGAGCCAAAAGCCCAGAATGCCACGTAACTTAATTCCTGCAGAAAAGTGGACCAGCAACAGTTGCTGTGCAGGAGGAAAACTCACAAGCTCACACCACAATGACAGAGACGTTGCCTTCAAGAGAGCTTGTGTTTGTATTGTGGAGGTAGTGGACATCCGGTGTCTGCCTGTCCACTCCTTATGCCAACGGTTACGTCTCCCTCTTTGACTCTTTATTTGAGTCCTGCATCTTAGACACACTGTACTGTTACGACCCATCTGTCAGTATGTAACATGTCTGTTACAAAGTCTCCGCTTTTATAGATTCCGGATCAGCTGGGAATTTTGTGTCCAGGGCTCCAATGTCATAATTTCATCTCCCGGTGGAGAGATTGCCAGCCCCTATCTCTGTGAGGGCCTTAGATGGGCCTTAGCAGGGAGATCCGTCAGTGGGTCCACACAACCCTTAGGACTTGACACTCAGAAAAACTCAGTTAGAACATCCTGAAGCCCTTATGATTTTAGGATTACCTTGGTCCAGTAATCCAGTAATAGACTGAACATGTCCAGTATTGAGCAATGGGCTCCTGTTTGATGGCGCTCCCTGGAGGGCGACGTTGCGGAGCGCTCAGAGTCAAGTTCCTTTTTTCTTTTCTTTTCCTTACTACTTTCTTGTGCTGTGTTAAGACACTCAATGCAAACACCTATGATCGGGCGACCTTTTTAAAATTGAGGGAGCGCAGTAATTTGGACTTTTTGACCCGATCTCACTGGAAACCTACCCTGAGCTACACCATGCTGACTCGATGCCTTGCCCACCGGTAAGGGGCTCTCCTGATAACAACAAGCCGAAGTGGAGGCACAGCAGGCGGCGAGGTGCGGACCAAAGGCCTTGGCGCTTGATTAGCAACGGAAGGCTAACACTCCCGGTCATACTCTTTGCAAACGTTCAGTGTCTGGAAAACAAAATGGACGAACTCCATGCTCGGATTTCCATGCAGAGGGACATTCAGGACTACTCCATACTGTGTTTCTGTGAAACTTGGCTTGGGGAGAGGACACCCGACACCCGTCAATAACACCAGAAGGCTACACAGTCTTCAGAGCGGACCGAAACACTACGGAGAGCAGCAAGACTCGCGGGGGAGAAACGGCCGCCCTCGTTAGGCAATCGTGGTGTACTGACTGTAAGATCACTTCTAAATCCTGTTCTGAAAATGTGGAATTTCTGACCCTGAAGCTAAACCATGATCAACGAGCATGAAAATAAATACCCAAACATTTACGGCATTTGTCAGACGCTTTTATCCAAAGTGACTTCCACTCCCAAACTTCAGGGGACAGTCTCCCTGGAGCAACTTGGGGTTAAGAGTCTTGCTCAGGGACCCAGTGGTGGTGTGCTGAAGGTAGGATTCGAACCTGTGACCTCTTGGTCAGAGGCAAGTATCCTACCCACTGAGCTACCTCAAACACTGCTGTAATTGTTGTAGGAGACTTTAATCACTACAATCTCCAAAAAAAATGGCCTAAACTGCATCAGTTTGTAAACTTCCCCACAAGGGGAAATACTGGATCATTGTTACACCAACATCAGAAACACTTTTTCAGCTGCACCAAAACCTTATTGTGTAAAGTCTGATCACCTGGCAATCAGGCTAAAACTCATTTACAACAAATGGCTCAAGACAAGGCCAGTCACAATCAGGACCCTTAACACCTGGACTGATGGTGCAAAAGCCAGCCTGCAGGACTGCTTGGAGGCGTCAGACTGGAACACCTTCAAAGAGGCCAGTGATGACATCCATGAATGAACAGAGACAGTGAGTGACTACATAAGCTGGAGCACATCCATTTGTGCTCCTCCCAGAACTGTGCGTAGGTTCCCCAACCAAAAACCCTGGTTTAATGGGACATTAAACAGAAGATCAGGGAAAGGAGGGAGGCCATCAAGGCAGGAGATCAGGTGGAGTATAAGAGAGCCCACTACAAGCTGCAGAAGACCACCAGAGCAGCAAAAAGGGCTCACTCACAGAAACTTGAAGGCCACTACCTCAACCACAACACATGCAGCATGTGGCAGGGAATCCAAGCTGTCACAAACTACAGGGGAACCACAACAGCCACAGACCCCTGAGACACCACCCTTCCAGACAGCCTCAACACCGTCTATGTCAGGTTTGACAGGCTGAACACAGACACACCCTCAAAGGCCCTCTGTGACCCCACGGACACTGTCTTCCAGGTGACACACACACAGGTCCTGAAGAACAAGCTCTGAAGAAAGTGAATGCCCATAAGGCTGTGGGACCCGATGGAGTTCCTCCCTGAGTGTTGAACGCCTGTGGGGAACAACTAGCTGGTGTATGTGTGGTGGCCCAGGGTTAAGGGGCCCCAACAGTTTATTTATTTTAGGTTTATGCTCTTAAGTTAGATTCACCTTACACCCATTTAGGATCTCCTGGAGCAGCAACACATGGAGAAGGAACACCAATACACCAAGTGTACAGGTGCTGGTCATATAATTAGAATATCTTCAAAAAGTGGATTTATTTCACTAATTCCATTCAAAAAGTGAAACTTGTATAATGTATACATTCATTCCACACAGACTGATATATTT
>JBBPDB010000023.1:5974903-5985372 GCA_037974465.1 Brachypetersius altus | reverse complement strand
TTCACCTGCCTTGAGTTCTGTCCTGTGATTTAGTCCAGCATATATAGTCTGTGTCTGTGAGTTTACCCTTGTGTGTCTATCGCCTTATTTACACCCGTATCCTGTTTTGCCCTGACAGCCTTCGTGCCTGATCTGTTTAGTTTCCCGGTTCTGTTTGTAAATAAACTGAGCACCCGCATGGAAACCTGCCTGCCTGTTCCTGATCTTCCTAAGGTAAATCACGACTGGGGACACATCCTCCCCGGTCGTGACGCATGGATACACTCAGAGGCCTAGATTTTACTGACATCAGAAATGGGAAATATGTCAATATATTATTGACATTGTTATAAACTACATCACTTATAACTACATAGGTTATAATAAACTTTTCAGACTGTACAATAGGTAAAATTTTTTAATTTCTTAATGTGGCCCTACTGGTTTGCTGATGCATTTTTTCCACGGGTGATAGATCCGAGAAAAGCAAAATATCATGATTGTGGATTTCAAAAATATCCAGTCAGTACCAAGTTGTCACAGACATGACATAAGTAATCAATCAAATAAATTAGATAGATAGAAAGAGAGAGAGAGAGAGAGAGACAGAGAGAGAGAGAAGGAAATAAATGAATAAATATAGTAGTCACCGTCTACGCCAAACAGAGAATGTGGTACAGGGCCAGGGCTTTTTGATAACGTCGACAAAAGCTGTCTTTGGGCTGTGTTCCTAAGCAGCCATAGCCTCTTTAAAAAGCGTAGCTAAGCTGAGGTATGATGCGGGGAGGCAGATTGTAAGAATGTTAAGGTGATTGGTGTCTTGATTGCTACAAGCAGCGTGCATGTCCCCTTTAGTGCTTTCTTTCTTATTCACTCTCTCTTGTATTCGCTACTCTGCCTCTTTTGTTCATTCTTTCTGTTTTGCTATTTTTTTCCAATGCCTCTCTCTTTCCTTCTCTACATCCTTCCTCCTCTCTGTATCCCTCTCCTTTCTTTGTCCTATCTTTCACTCTGGCACTCTTTTCTTTCTTACACTCTTTCTCTTTCTTTGTCTGTCTCTTTCCCTCTTTCACTCTCTCACTCTTCCTCATGTCTCTCTGGGGTCTTGGCTCGCAGATGTGATTTTAGTGTTCACCCCATACAGATAAAAAAGATACAAGATAGAAGACATTGCTGAAAACTATAAGGACATCTAGGCAGGCAGGAAATTGTATCAGTGAAACCCACCACTGCCCAGGTCACTGGGCTCAGCCACTGCATTCTCTGTAATGAAGGCAGCAGCCAGACAACACTGCATTCCACTCACAGACACTTCAAAGAGTAAGCCTGCTTTTTGTGATATAGTATCTTTGCATTGGAATATTTTTCTCCATCCCATTGATGCTGATAATGTGCTTTGCACATATATTTCAGAGCTGTCAGTTCAGTTCAGCAACATCCTCGGGCATTGCCTACGATTTTCATGTAAGAGCACTCTGTGGGAAAATAAAAGAAGAGGAAGAAAAGAAGCAAATTGAAATACATGGAGACTTAATAGAGAAGAAAAGGGGTAGTAAACAAGACAATTCAGTTCTCCTTATAATGGTTTCATGTTGTGGGTAATCATATGAGCGTGCTGAAATGACAAACAGGCTAAGGGAATCTATTCAGCATCAAACAAAAGAGTGTTGACTGTGGAAATTGGGTAAAATTGAATGACTGCAGTGTGAAAAGGGCTATTCGCAAGGCATAGTGCTCTCGCGCTTCTCTTGACTGGATAAGAAGCTCAGCTCCCGCAGTTCTGTTTGACTTGAACAGGTAGTGCTAGGTTTCAAATTTTGATTGGTTTACTTTAAGGGTATATAACAATTGCTTCAATACCACATAATTCTAAACACTTAAGTTGTTAGTTGTTAGTCTTATTAGCAGAGGATAAAGCTATACCATATTTGAATGAAAGGGTGCCACTGGAACCCAGCCAGAGAATCAGTTCATGTTGAAATATTGTATATTTATACATTTTGTAAATTTAACAGCCCAACTCTTGTGCTCTATTCATACCTAGTAATAACATACAATCATATTTATTGACTAAAAGAAAGGTGCTACAAATGAGTCCTGCCCCATGTGACATACAAATGCCCTGTTTGTATACTTGTGTTACAAACACAACTTTTAAACAATGCAGAACAAATATATGCTCTTATCACTACAGTGAGAATGTTAATGCCAGGCATGAATTAAACCCAAGGTAAGTTTTGAGATGGAACATCATACGTGACCCGATCTGCCGTAATGAGTCGGAAGTCAGCGTTCTATTTATTGAGATACGGGCTGAATATGATGAAAAACATCAAAAATATCGATTTTTTTTTTGGTCTTATATGAAAGAAAAGGTCTTCCAAATGAATCTCTCAAAGTTTCATAATAGAAATAATTGCGAAAATGTACTTAAATGGCTATTTAATCTAAATTGTAGCTCTCAAATCTTACAAAAGAATGTCCAAAATAAGTGCTGTTTTCGCCTATCCACTCAGCTGTCCAAGTATGGTGTTAAAACGTCAACCTGTGACCTTATTAAACCTATCAAAATGCTTAAATCATGTACACAAAACCTTTTCAGTGTCCAATAGGAAGCCCTGTTCACCGCCATGTGCCCGCCCACCTCTCGACAGATTAGCAGTGTTCTGTGTAGCCTAATGCTAACGTTTTTTTCAGAATATATCTCCTTACAAAGATCGGGTTTCACATTTGTATTTTGGGTCAACATCATCGAAGTTATTTAGACTGAAGTGTGTGGTGTTGTGTGATTGCTGTGTGGTATAATGTCATTGTCAAAATAATGTAAAATAGCTGAAGCTTAAACTCAGTGGACGTTTGCACTCTGCTGCTGCCAGCGAGACTGAATCAAGTTGGTCAATGAGTTTTTTAGCTCTAGTGATGTATCTTCAGTCTGATTTAATGTATTTTTCTAAGTATCTAAATGCCTGTAGTAAAATGCTGTTGTTGAATACTGTGTGCATCTCTTTGAATGCTATGGATTGTTAAAAAAAAAACCAAAAAACTGACATTGACAAAAACTTTAAATGCGATTTTCTCGGTTTTTCAAACGATTGTAACTTGACGACCGTTTAAGATATAGCTTTGACTAAGATATCATTTAAAAGCTTATTTTCTCAATGATCCCAAAACCTCAGTTTTTAATTTTGGGTCATTGTGCCTCATTTTGCCAGATCAGGTCACAAATAATTATTCCACCATTGTACATATAGGTCACGGTTGTGTTCTTTGTGAAGTTCTACAAATACTTCACCTAAAAAATTAAATACTATGGGGGTGGGGAGCCAGTAGGGAGCCAATAATACAGTGCAGTATGAAGAATTGTATTAAAAATATATAATTATAGCCACAATACAATGTTGTATATAGTATACAGTAGAGTTATGAAACAGTAGACTAAAGAAAACAAGAAAGAAGAAAAAAGCAGGGAGAGAATAGTGTATGAAAAAAATAGTGGAAATGCACTGAAGAGTACCTTAAATGTAAACAAGTTATCAAGTGCCAATGTAACAGTTTGTTCAAGTATTGCAGTGTGACTACAAGCAGATGTGTCGCTAAAATGTCAGCAAAAGACAAATCTGATCTGAGCGTTAGTCAACAAGCTGCAATCTTGATACACAGGCTGATATGTTAAAAGAGGAATTGTGAACTGTGCATTGAAATGAACATTATTTAGGCTAATTAGCACATATAGATTGTGAGAAGAGAAACTGTGACCTAGGATGTCCCTTTCTTCTCATTGAGTACTACTGAATGGAGATGCATTGGGCCTGAACTCAAACTTGCCCTATAAGACATAAAAACATCCCTGCTGGACATTTCTACTGATCAAACATAAACTTGACCTTATTTTATCTGGCTAACCTCAAATACCTTTTGGGTTTTAGACCTAGAGGACGTTGATTGGTTAATGACGACACTAATATGCCCCGATTGTCCAATCACAGCCTCTCCCTTAAAATTAACGCGGCATGGGTCGAGTTTGAGCTCCTATAAATTTAGCGTCATTGGGTGCAGGACCTTGAGGGAACATGATATATTTATCTCTCCGTTAGTAAAGTTCACGTTCTCAGGAAACTTCTCCAGAGATTCTTATTAGTTAGTCTCTGGCTGTCTGAAGCTGTACACGGTCATTGCGTATTTATTTACTCCCCCTCGGTGGTGTTGAGTTTTTCTGAGCCGTTTTGCGCCACCAGTACTGATAAAATGAAGGAGTTGGTTGATGAGATGCTGGGCAACGAATACGGATGTGCCGTGGCCAACCGCTTCGGGGGGCTTCTGGACGACGAGTCAGACCCCTTCGACGTCCTGTATCAGACACAGGTGCAGCAGGAGAGAAAGAAGAAAGACGAGCCCAAAAAGCCCCCTGCAAAGTCTGGGAAGAAGGCCCATCCTGCAGCCAGTGACCGTAGTGTTGCAAACATTAAGGCTGAATCAGGTACGCGTGGGCAGCTTTAGTAATTTGTTTCGTTTTTAAGTCTCGCACCAGTGAATTGAACACATTGATTGTGCGCCAGCACCTATTGACTAAAAGTTAAAGTTGTGGAACATGCTGAAAAACGACTCAATGTTTCTTGCGTACAAAGTATTTCCTTCCCTTCATACAACTGACTTTAACCAATTTGTGTGTTTTTGTGAATGTTTAAATCACTTTTTTAAAACCAGACCAAACACGGCCTGTGCGCAATAAGCCTGAAGAGAAAGGGGAGAGACGTGTCTACAGTGAAACCAAGTTCAGGGAAGGCGACTATTCCTTGGGATACTCCATCGAAAAGTAAGGCTTTTTTTTTTTTTTTTACTTTTATTGGTTCTCAGGTTAACATGTCAATGCTGTCTTGCTTAGAAAAGAGTTTAATTAAACACAGTTCCAAAGTGAGGCAACTTTTTGTTTGCAAAATATGGTTGGGTTTAAGGGAATGTTTGTTTAACTCTGAACATGTTTGGTCATGCAAGGCATATTAAATTGCAATGGGGTCTGGATCAGCACAAAGTGTTTTGATGTACTTATTTATGTAACTCTGTAAAATGTAAGCATGCTTTCCTGGTTCATCGGATCATTTAAGATGTTTGTGATGCCAGACTTAAGTGCCTGGAACTTTTAAGTGTATATAGGTCTCTAAAGCTAATGAGGGAGTAAAAAAGGGAGCCATCTTGTCTATCGTTTCAGTACTGATTCTTGTTTCTAATGTGAACCCCTTCATAGGCCTGTAGAGCTTTTTGACCGAGCTGGACGAGGAAGAGGTGGAAGGGGCCGTGGTCTTCGAGGTGGTGGATATCCCAGATCCACTGACGGCTTCGATCCAAGGGGAAAGCGGGAGTTTGAGCGCCACAGTGGTAGTGACAAAGCGTAAGAATATAATGTTTCCAGTTAATTTCCAGCTTTGTGGCTAATCTTGGAGGCATTGTTTAATGTAATTGAGTACTCTTGCTTGGCCCATTGCCAACTGAATATGATGCGTGTTGATTTTCAGGAGTGTTCGTCCTGAGGAGAAGAGGAGAGGCAACGGATCTCGTAACTGGGGGTCTTTGAGGGATCCTCTAGGGTAATCTTGTGGTGTAGTTTGTGTGCCATTGAAGAGCTTGTCAGTTTTAGCTTGGTGATGCAGTCATTTTTTTCATTTGATTTAGCAGTGCAGCGACTGATGAATTACCTAATGAAAGTGGTGAAGAAGTAGATGCAACAGAGACCTCTGGAGAGAACGTGTATGTTTTGATGCATTTGCAGAAAATGTTAACATGACAAATGACAAGAGTTGCAGAAGGCATTTGAGATCTTATTCATACAGGCCTGTTGTGACTGAAGAAATGATTGAAGTTGCCATAGAGATGTCTTTGGATGAATGGAAGACCCTGCAAGAGCAAAACAGGCCCAAGACAGACTTTAACATCCGAAAGGCAGATACCAAGATGCCCTCTAAGGCTATGGTGATTCACAAATCTAAATGCGTTGAGGCAAGTTGCATAGTTTTCATAATTTAGTCATATACACACTAGCAAGTCAGTTGGTAATCTGTGTTCACTTATTTACTTGATTAGGAGCAAGGCAATGAAATTAATGAGGGTGTGGCCTCTCGTCGTCCGGTTAATGACATCACCTTTCAGCTGGAGATAAACTTTGGTAGTCTGGACCGGCCCTCTCGAGGTGGAAGAGGTGGGCGAAGGGGACGTGGTAGTGGGGCAGCTACTACCCCAAGAACACTGGAAAAAACCGAAGCGGTAAGCTTGTCAGATTCAGGTTGATTTCATGATTGTCATGCAGTTTTTAGTGATTTTCACTACAACCCTAACTTGACTCATTGTGAATAGCATTGGCGAATGATCAGTTTGGAGATAAAGAAGCATGGTTTTGCATATTTCTGATGGTAATGGCAATAACATGGTCATGCCCCTTTACATCAGAAATGACCGCCATTCTGACCATTGCCAGCCTCCATTAATTTTGTTTGGCAGTCTTTTTTTTTTTTTTTTTGGTGTACTCGGATGGTGAGAAGCTTGGATTGCCCTCACTGAAATGAAGCTGTTTTCTAAAAGTTTGATTTGGAACAGGAAAGCAGTGCAAAAGTCTTGCTGCCCTTGTGACTTGTTGTGAAGCTCAGTGCTGTGCTGGGGCCAGTGACACTTGGGCTGTGCAATGTCACATTTGACAGATTAAAATGTATACGTTCTATGTGGGTTAACATCTAAAATACTGTTCTGATCCTTGAGCTGCAAGTTGGTGCCTTACACATTAGCTGAGTTAGCCTTTTATTCCCTCAGGCTCCAAATCCAGATGACCCAGAGGATTTTCCAGCCCTGGCCTAATGCAACTGCTGCGGGGAATTGCCTTTGTGGGTCAAATTGGTACCAAACCAGTAAAGGTCTTTGAATTGATTTGCCTTTCTCTGTTCTGAGTGAATCAAACTGCTTGAAATTTAAATTAAGCTTTTGCTCATGTATTATAAAAGGGCAGTGTATTTCAAAGTAACTGTTTAATGTGATTGGGAATAACCTTTGTGACTTCATTTCTTTCAAATGGAAAATAAAGCAAGCAAATAAATGTTGACTCAGTGTGTATATTGAATAAGTGTCTGTTGTGGTGATGGATGAACTGCATGTGAACCTGACATTTTTAATGAGAAATGTTTGTGATTAACATTGCTGTAGTGAGTGGTTTAAGTAAAGTAGCGTGACTGGGTAACAGTTTCAAAGAAGATTAATGTTGGTAGATCCCTACACCCTGCCTTAAAGTATGAAACTGAAATGTTAAGTCACCAACAGTTGGAAGTTGGTGTAAATGATCAGACTGCCACTAGGGGGTGTCTTTAGACCAGTTTGACTGTTGAACCAGCATGAATACTAATGCATTCGTAAACTTCATCTGAATACATTGATTCTGAAATCTTATTTGTACTGCTCCCAGAAAAGCAGTGAAAGTTTACACTGAGACCCTGAAACATGATTTTGTGGTCTTTATACAGCATTAGCTCAAATGGCTCTTGGTATTCATTTCACGAAGAGAAATGGTGTATGGCGAATAAAGTCAGTGATTGCACGTCTTGTGGTATGTGCTGTGATTCTGGTGCCAAACTTGTGGCATGGTATGGTCTCTTTTTAAATATGAAGCTGGTATGACATTTCTTTTTTTTGTTTGGGGTAGGCCTCTGTTTTTGAATGTATAAGCTTATTTGCTTACCACATTTATGCAAGCCAGCAGCTCCTGCTCTTTTTGTCTGTAGCTTGTACAAGCAGGCATGTTCGGTGTTGACCGATTTTGAGTGCAGGGGGCTGCTTGTGTTTTTAGCAATGTTTCTCAGGTTAACTTAAGTCAAAAATGACTGCTATTGTCATCTCATACTAAAATTAAAGCTATAATTTGAGCAAATGTGTTGTACAATATTCAAAGGCTAGCAGTGTATGTATGCAATGTGAAAGTGCTGGTTAATTTTTTAGTTGTTCAAATACATTCTTTGGATAGTGCATTGAGTTTAATGCCCTACACCACTACCTGTCTAGCAGCCTGGCCAGTATAAAGTTAAATGAACAAGTCATTCTTAATTTTCGTAGATTGTGGCTTGGTAATTGGAAACATTTTGGATACTAAGATCGGTTTCTCTTGATTCTACAGAATGGCATTTTTTGTTTTAAAAGTTAAAATGAACTTGGAAATGAAATGGTGAGAGCTATGCATCTGCAGTGTATATATACAAATATTTAGAAGAAATAAGATTGGTTTGAGACATTGTTTTGACAGTAGTAAGTACACTTTTGTAGCTGGATGCATTAATTGGTTGTCTACAAACACAATGTATTTTATGTTCATCATAGTGAATACTACAAGCTTCTTGACCTAGTAGTTTACTGTGACAGTCATGTATTAGAGGTCTTGACTGTTTAATCATGTCAGTTGCTGCTACTGGTGTTGTCTCTAAAACTGCTCAGACCAGCCGGGAGGGTTCTCCTTACCCTCATTTGCTTCAAACCAAGACATCTTGAAGGCACAAGGCAAGAACCTGAACTTTTAGCATCTGGGTCCTCCTGTCTGAGTGCAGTCATACGATATGTGCTGTTACTCTTTGAAAAGTTTGTTTTAGTGGATTGGGTCTAATCCATGTGGCTGTGATAATGCTGAAGGGATTGTAAATGTTGGGCTTAAGTGTTTTCTGTACATTCTTGGGGCTATTTTCTGGAGAAAGTATGTGATGTAGGTGTCTGCTCATTGGGATTGACTGAATCCAGATGCAGAAAATGTGAAAATATGCAGGTGTACACGACCTTTTCTGTAGCTAAGGCCTGACACCCCACCCACCCTATTCTGGACTGCATCTTCTTAAAGCTCCAATATGTTTTTCTTGTTCAACAGTACTGTAGAGATTTCATGAAATATGTAGATAATAGACTTTGCTATATTAACTTCATGGAGATTTAGTCTATGAATGCACAGGTATATACTAATTCTGCTTATGCTTTGGAGAGTACCATATAAAATAGCTTGAACTGAATAAGCTTTGACACAGTTGAGAGAGGGGTTTTTAATAATGAATGAGAAGTAAAGCTCCCTATTTACAATTCTTTAGCTCACTAATTTTGAGCTTTTGTACAGTCGGCACAGGAAAGTGCTTTTTTTTAATCATACAAATATTAAAATTATTTGAATGGGGAAAATCAGATTTTATTTGATATTTTGTCCTTTAAAGCAATTCATAGTTCAGCTTCTGGCAAAACATTTGTTTGCTTGTGATTACCAGTGCTAAGGGGTGATGGGACATTCAAATGTCCAGGGCTTCCAAACCTGCTCCTAAAGATCTATATTGGTGCAGGACCATCTGTGATACATTTTTGATGTAGTAAGCTTCTGAATTTAGTGTCAGTGATGTATTATGTAATGATTTTGGCCCATTCTTCCACACAAACAGTCTTAAAATCCCGAATGCATACATTTCCTATAGGATTCAGGTCAGGTGATTGACTTGGACATTCTAGCAACTTTATTTTCTTTCTCTGAAACCAATTGAGTTTCTTTGTGTGTGAGTTTGGGACCATTGTCTTGCTGAAACATCCACCCTCGTTTCATCTTCATCATCCTGGTAGAAGGCAGCAGATTTTTATCAAGAATGTTTTGGTACATTTTCCATTAACCCTTCCTTCAATTATATGATAGTAAAATCAAAGCATTTGCAGCATGTTAAATGGGAATATGGCAAATTCATTAGCAACCTTGAATCCAGAAGAGCAACACAGACGACTGGAAATGAAATAGGATAGGAAATGGTCTGATGTACAATGTGGTACATATTATGATATATACATATACATGGATGTTTATAAATTATATTGTTAGCAAGACCTTATTTCACTTGTCTTGGACTTGAGTTATTTCTTTGTGAACTTACCATTTAGTGATCATAATGAATATGTTGAAATAAGCACGCTTTCTTCTTGTTTCTTTGCGGTGCATTATGTAGGGTAGATTGTTATTTGTGTCTACAAAGCAAGAGGCCGTATCAAAGTCTTAACCCTCATCAATTAATAATGGGTGGCAAATCAATCACGGCTGTAGGGCTATTGAAACACGGCGTACTTCAGCTGTCTGGTGGAATGGAGAGCCAATCAGCAGGACCCATTTTCATTATTAATGCAAAAGCCCTGGGCCTCTGAGCTCACCACCCTGCAGGGTTTAGAACAGTGTCAGCTCAGCGTTCCTTTCCTACATCTCTGGTCTTTTGTTTGATTTAACTTCACCACTAAAAGCTTGAGGATGTCAAGCCTCTCACCCATACTATTTTAAAGCTGTTTCCACAGTACAATATCAGTATCACAGTTATGTACTTAAACTAGCTGGACAATTATGAACTGTGGCCAACCTAAAACCTAAAATATTGTTAGGGCAGTTTACAGTAGCTCCATTAGGCAACCAGTCCCTTCCTAAATGAGAAATACAGTCCAGCAGAGAAATCTTTTTTCTTCCTCATATT
>JBBPDB010000023.1:5886970-5897136 GCA_037974465.1 Brachypetersius altus | reverse complement strand
CATTAACGATACATTTCTTTCACGAGGTACGCAAAACCTTTCATTCAATTTGACAAACGGCTTTTAAATCCTTGCCATTAGCCTGTGTACATCAGGAAGAAATCCCTATGCAGTTTCAGCTTGCCTAACCCAAGTAAGCTAGCCGGCAGCAGCACTATCTAGCCCAATCTTCTGTGAAGTTAATAGCCTAATCCCTGACGCCAGGTACCAGCTTCCATTTGTTTCCATCATAGTTCATACCTGTTGCTGGCTTTCAACCACAGCAACATTTTTGGCACATCCCCACACACACCCTCTCCTTTTCTTTTTTTTTATTTCTGAATTGTGCACCCTAAAACTTTTTTACTCTCTCCATCCAGCTGCAAATAGATGCTCCACCACGTCAATGAATGACAGGCTACTACCACCCAGGCTACTACCACCCAATTGACAGATTATCAGCTTAGGGAAAAAAACAATACTCTGCTATTGACTATTCACAATATATGAAACGGTGCATGACTATTGAGATATTAAAGTACTTTTTTATAAGGTGGAGCCAAACATTAGATTCAGAACATAGTAGATTAGTAGAACATTCTGTTAGAATATACTTTTTTAACACTACTCCAAACACTCTACCATCGTCTCAAGTACTCGCTGCAATCTTTTCTCTCCTGTCCTCCAACAGCGGAAATTCCCTTCTCTCTTTTCTCCGCTCCACATTGTCTTCAAGGGTGACACACAGTTCATATCCTTCACTGTGTCTATCTGACATCTGACATGTCTATCTGCAACAGCCAAAGAAAATTCAAAATAGCAGAATGAAGATGGAGGAAACTCAGATCTCCTTTTATACCGCCCACTTCTATCCAGGTTTACTACGGAGATATCTGCTGCCAAGTCCTCCTTCTTCAAAGCCAAGCAAAAAGTATCTGCCTCCAGCCCTCGTAATATCTTTGCCATATTTTCTTCACTTCTCAAAGCTCTTCTTGCTCCATCTCCTTTGCCACTTTCCCTGCAGTCATTACCCCTCCCAAACTCTCAATCTACTGAACACCCTCCACTTACCTGATTTACCCTGTGTAATGGATAATTAGTGTATGAGAGATTTTACAGTTCTTGAACTGTAAGACACCTAAATGGTTTTATGCTTCCTGATCTAGAACCTATAGAACAATGCTTGGCCAGGCTTATTAACATGGACCAGTTTCAGAAGATCTTAAGTACGCTCAAGAGCCATGGGGTAGAATAATAGTAGTGAACCACACACACGCATGCACACAAATTTTAGATAACCTTTATATGCTAAGCAAAATTAAGAAAAAAATGGCAGATAACCTTGAAACAACAACAAAATTATAAATGCATTTTAACTCAATGAAAATAATAAAGTGCCCGCAAGAGAACAAAAAAAGTTTTGTGTTCAGTTCGTGTCTTTGATCTTGGTTTTATTGTTGATTTTATTGTTGGGGCCCATTTCATTCATGTTGGTTTCAATTTAGTCAAACCACACCAGGGAGTGAGGAGTGGCTTGCCATCCAGCTGACTTCAGGGATCTATGTTGGACTCTGGGTTCAGCCGACTGATGGAAGACGCTCCTGGATATCTGTTTTGTTGGAACTCTTTCCGGACTCTCACACTCACACAAGACAACATACACAACACAAAAAGTACACAACAGCGTACTTATTAGAGCTTTAAAGAGCCTGAACTACAAGTTAATTTAGAGGTGTACCTGAGAAAATACTATAAAAGACCCAGTGCTGATACCAACTTTGTTCCATCCTTCAGAAAGCATTCTGTGTGTGATGTGAATCCATTTTGCAAGGAGAATAAACCACAAGCTTGTGACTAACACAGAGTGATCAGTGTTTCTCTTTTAACATTGATTTAGGTTAAGAGATGTTTGCCATGACACCCACTTTCCACAAATGATATTCTTCAGCTCCTGACATCTAGCAACCCTACCACATCACCACTTAATCCAATTAGACCACTCAAGCCACTGACTATATCCTCATATCTTCAGCATTATTTTTGTTCAAATAGTAAATGACTCCAAGGAACCAAGTCATGTTCCAACAGCCTTCATATCAGCTTGACCCACCTATTCTCTAAAGTCGAACACATGCATCAAGACTTCCTGACTGCTGAGGCAGCAACCAAAGACCTACCTCTTTACTGAACACTTAGGATAACTTAACTAACACAAAAAAAAACATTCATTGCTTGAATTTTCTACTATAAATATAATTGTTGTAAAAATATTTTACAATTATTTGTGTGGTTTGCAGTGGTTTTCACAGAGCTATACTGACAGCAATTTTTTTTAAATGTAGTGGTTCTCAGACACAACCTTGTTGATGTTTTAAGGTAGGCTATTTTATTAATGTATTATTACATTACTTTGAGCACCTGGCTAGAGTAGAGCCCATTCGGTACAAACAGCTGCAAGCAAGGTTTTCGCAGAGGCCACCTTGGAAAAATTCTGCACTGAAAGGTTTGGTCTCCCATGTTCTCCTCAACTTTTGTTCTCAAAGATCTCAAACTCCATTGAGCTCTCAAAGACATCCATGCTGCAACCATTGCTAAACGCAAACAAGAACATCAATTTGCCTCCTCTGTTTCTGTTCTAAATTCCTGGGCATCAGCCATGTATCCCTTGGCAAGTTTTTGTTGAACATCAAGGATCTAACATTTCATCAGTTATATGAGGTCTAGTGTTCAGATCTGGGAGGTTCCCCATTCCAGGACATTAAACACCATGTCTGCTGGGAGATATCCAGGCAGCAGACAGCCTTCTCGAGCCACAGGAGGTGCTCTCTGTTTTAGCTCTGGGGTAAGGGCAAAGTCAACTCAGGTTGTGATCAAACTGAAATGTTCGATTTATATATTTTATATGGATATATATTTATTATGCATTATTACATAGACATTTCCTTACTGAGTCCGTGGATATGCTATTAAATGTGATCACACAATTGGTTTTGACATGAAACAGATCTTGGTTGGTCTTGTGTCTATTGCACAACAAGCTGTTCTCACACTCTAAATTGTGTCACAGTGGCTGTTCCTGTCAAGGTGACTTGTTGCTCAATGCAACCACTATGCTATGATGCTCAAAGATGTAAGGCACAGTATGACTGGGAATATGGAGCAGCTGCCTTCGCTATGTGACAGTTCTGGGAGTACCTATTGCATAGTTAATGTTAATGCAGATGGCACTGATAATGCAGGACTGCCTTTTTGAGGGCAAAGATTCCAGCCCAGCTGTGTGTGATTTTTAAGGGGAACAAATATCACCCATAATCACTATTGGAGCCTGCAGTTGAGCAGAGGTAATAGACCCACTGTTGTCTGTGCTGTGATGAGGTACATCACAATAAAAGAGTCTCAGTTCTCCTTCATGGCTCTTAAATCACTCTACAGCAGGAGTTGTTATCATTCTAAAACTGCTGCCCATCCTGTTTTCTGTGGGTTTCTATGTTGCCCGCCTAGATCCTCCCAACCACTCGTGCTAAACATGCTAAAGTGGTCATCAGAGCAGCGGTTAAGTAGAACCCTTGATTGGCACAGCTCCTCCCTGTAGGAAGTTGCTCTTCAACCCACTTGCCTGTGAACTACTCTAAAGCCATATCACATGGCAGGCCATGATTAAGCAGCAAATGATTATGCAGAGCCAAATCAACTCAGTTCCATTTTTGGAAGGCAATGGAGATAACTATTTCAGTTCTAAGAATTACAAATACACATTAGGCAATTCATGGTGATTCATTAGCTTGGTCTATTGTTCAGGATCTTAGCTCTCAGGCTGGCAGAGCATGTATAATGAAGAATTATTTGACTGCACACATCAGCTAAACTCTATATTAATGCTCCAAGTTATTTAAAGCCATTGTACTGTTCATGGGATAAAGATGATCTTGATTGTTATGTTGATTGCCAACCGTTGCAACTTCTTTGCTTATTAGAAAAACAGTTTATATAATCTCTCACTGTTTTTCTCACTGTACCAAATACTGGATAAGTTTTATTAAAGCAATAAGCCATGCATTACAGTGGTTGTGTTTGTTGTTGTTGTTGTTGTTGTTGTTGTTGTTGTTGTTGTTGTTGTTGTTGTTTTTCACAGTTAAGAAGATTTGTTCCTAACTGCACCATTTAACTATGGTAAACCCTCCATGACATTCTACTTTGAATGGAGAATTTCTTCGTTCTGTTTATTTTATTCTTTTTTACCCATTCATTCCAGGTAATCCCAGATTGGAGGGAGCAGGAATGGGATTCAGAGAAACTCGACTCTTATGCAGGAATCTTCCACTTCCGCTTCTGGCGTTTTGGAGAGTGGGTGGATGTTGTGATTGATGACCGCTTGCCCACAGTAGACAACCAGCTAGTGTATTGCCACTCAAATGACAGCAATGAGTTCTGGAGTGCCCTGGTGGAGAAGGCTTATGCCAAGTAAGTACCAAGAGTTTTGTTATTTCTTAATTCATGTGGAAAAGTTGACTGCTGTTACATTATAAAGTGACCTACAATTATGCAATTATTATTTTTTATAAAGGAGCATCTAATTTTCTTCACTTTTAAAGAGTATATGGCTGCTATGAAGCCCTGGATGGTGGAAACACGGCCGACGCTTTAGTGGACTTCACCGGTGGGGTGTCAGAGCCCATGGACCTGCTGGAGGGTCAGTTTGCTCAGGATGAGACGGCTAGAAACCAGCTGTTCGAGAGAGTGCTGAAAGTCCACAACAGAGATGGCCTCATTAGCTGCTCAATCAGGGTGGGAGACTTTTGCTTGTTTTGAAATAATCTTATCAAGAATTATACTACAGTTCTGAAAGTTTTGCTGCTTTAGCTAAAGTTCCATCTTAGGCAACCTCCTAGTTCACATAGATAGACTTATGTGTCTTGCTCAAAAACCTTCACCATACCTGTATTGTTCTGATCCATTTGTGACATACGAACAATGAACAAATTACCAATATTTCTTCAATATAAAAGCATGGTGAGGAGAGCACCTGTTGATGAACTAGACATTTATGCTTAATTATATTTTGAGAAGTTCCATGAATGCATGCCATATAACCAGTGCTGGACTGGCCATCGGGCTTACCGGGCATTTACCACAGGTAATCCCGTCAGCACACAAACCCACCACCACTCACCGCTGTGCAATTTGGCCTGGCGCGGAATAGCAACCTAGACCCCCGTCCCACCCTCCACCCCCCGGCCAATGGTAAATTTGGAATATCCAGGTAATTTTGGGGGGCAGCTGGTAGCCTAGTGATTAAGGCATTCGCCCTGCGACCAAAAAGTCCGTGTTCAATTCCCAAGACCGCTAGGCACCTCTGAGGTACCCTGAGCAAGGTACCGTCCCCACACACTGTGTTGTGTTCGTAGCTGCCCCCTGCTTCACTTGGTGAATGGGTTAAATGCAGAGGAAGAATTTCGTGCTGTTCACACTGTGCTGTGTTGTGTTCATGTATGACAAATGGTCACTTTCGCTTTCACTTCACATGAAGAACCATGGGAAAGATCACACCCTGGACAATTCTGATCTTTGTAGACATATCTTTATGGACCATGACTTCTTGGTCTAGAGGCAAGCATCCTACCCACCACTACTCCTAAATCACCACTGACTGATAAGTAATTTTTAGATAGACTTGTTTATGCAGTTTCTGATAATGTATGTCACACTATCATCCGTAAAACAGCAGTTACAGAACTCTACATTTTACCATATTCAATTAATTTAACAAAGTTAACTGAATACATCTACTGGATGAAAAAGCTTTAATTCCCCACTTCATCTCATCCAAATCACCCTAATCTACACCTCTGTTTAATATCACGGATACTGCACAGATAACATGCTATGACTGATTAGATTCCAGATAAAGATCCATGTCAAAATACAGCATTCCTATCTTCCCACGCTTTGCAGTGAGAGAGGTTGGTGGCAGTGGGACCAAAAGTAGGATTGCTGACTAAGACCCACCCTAATGAACTGAACTTCTGGTGCAGCTTAAGAGCCCTTCATTTGCTTAATGCCCAAAGGCTTGAACTTCCATTTATTTGATATTTTCTGACACGGTAATATCAACTATTGTCATTAAGTACCGCCAAATATGTTCCAAATGGTGAGCTGGGTCCAAGGAGGGTCAGTTCAAACCTCTCTGAGATGCTGAGGTGGGAAAGAAAAGAACCTTGGGACAAGTGGACTTCTGGGATCAATTAAACTCTTCCCCCCAACCTGAAGATAAGGGATGAGAGGATACAATTACAGCGAGTGAAGTGACGAACGCTGACTGACTCAGTCTGTTCTGTCCTCAGACAAGGTAGTACCATTCAACAGTAAATTGCAGAGCAATGAAAAATGAAAATGACACAATTCTACCAAAAATGCAATCAATGACCCATTATACTCATCACACAGAACAACCACTTTTGAATTCTTACAGAACATTTGCATAAAACTAACTTAGCAAGTGAGATGTATAAATGTGACAAACCATATAAAAATCAGAGAACCTTCAAACAATGGAAAAGCAGATTCTAATGAATAAAACACTTGCCTGGGATCTCAATGACCACAAAGTTGCAGCTTCAAACTCCACTTTCTACCATTGTGTCCTTTAAGTACAATGAAACTGGTACCTTTAAGGGTACCTATTCTATAGCATAGCTCAAAGAAATCCTATTGGGAACTTTGTGTTTATGTTTATGTCTGGAGTTTCATGTTAAATGTTCTTTGCATGATGACATAGAAGAACTATTTTGGTTTCCTACGGAACCTTTCAATTAATGGTTGTTAAAATACCTAATATTTTTTAAATTGGTGGGTGTGAAGAACCCTGACATTTGACATTTAAAGGACCACCACATGATGTGAATGCTTTTTAAAAGACCTTTAAGTTGGTACAACCAGTACATTATGAGAAGGTTTGTTATAGTTTTATACACACAATACTATATATAGCATTTTATAAAAATGGATAAAAGGAGGTTTGAAGCAAGTAACACTACATAAATTTGTATTTTTCCTGTGAACTATCCTGTTGATTGCTGAGCCAGATTTCTCTGACATGGCTGCATTACCCAGAACACCGTTTTAACTCAGAACACGTACACTTCGCAGAAGTAGCAAAACGCTTGGAGGGTCGAGGCCTCCGCTGCTCAGAGACGAGCCCCGAGGCATTCCTCTAAATTAGGCATCAGGGGGCAAATGACATCAGCTTCTTTTATCCCATAACCTCCTCGCACACTGCAATCAACACCCCCCTGGAGAGGAAGGCAACGAGGGGTCACAAAGAAAAGATGAGTGAGAGTGAATTGAAGAACAAAAGGAAAAGGGGCAGGAGTGGTAAGAGGAGTGGGTTAAGCCGGGTTAGGGAGATGAAAAAGACACAGGCTGCTCCCGTAGTCAGGAAGATGATATAGACTAATAAAACTCACATCCAAACAATATTCATTTGCATCATGAAGAATCATTTTCTCAGCCCAATAAAACTCCATGCTGAGTACTCAGCAGTTCTTCCATCCATTATCTGAGCCGCTTATCCTTAACCAAGGGTGAAAGGCATCCTGGAGCCTGTCAAAGGGAAAAAGACAGAAAAAACACTCTGGACAGGTCACTGGTCTATCCGATATTAATCAATAGTCCAGGACTAGACTAAGTCTGGGAAATTGACAGTCAATACACTATGGTAATTAGAGAGCAGCCATCTCAAGTAGACGGAAAACCAACCAGCAACACAACAGGAGTTCCACTGGTTTCTTATTTTTCCCCATACTCCACATTTTCCTCCTGTTTCCTTTTTCCATCGTGTTTGTGTGGCTTTTTGTACAAAAGTATAATTCATAATTTATTGTAATTTATGCCTTAGAATTTAACAGGCTGTTTCTGTTACTGTGCCATTGGCTGCCCTGTTTTGCAGCTCACTCGAGGAGCACAATTCAGCATGAAGGGGCAGTCTGCTAATCTGCTGCAGGTTGAACATCTGATGTGATCTGATATATTGTTTTTGTGACATCACAAAAAAATGTTTTTAAATGAGATGTTTTGAAGCTCAGTTTTCAAACACGGACCATATAGATGGCAGAGTGAATGTAAATTTTTGTAAAGAGTCCATTTGTCATATGTGAACATACTACAGCACACAGTGTGGACAGCACAAAATTCTTTCTCTACATTTAATCCATTCACCAAGTGAAGCAGTGGGCAGCCAGGAAGAACAAATTGCCGGGTAAGCAGTGTCTGGGGACGGTACCTTACTCAAGGGTACCTTAAAGGTGCTACTAGCAGTCTTGGGATTCAAACCCACGACCTCCTTACATGTTTGAGCTCTGTACTTCATAGTGGTAACCAATGGCATGCACTTGTTACATGATTCAAGTGTCCTGCAATAGCTGTAGCATACCTAGCAGTTATTGTGATAGTGTTAGCCACTATTGAACATGTTGAACACATGTTAATGTTTCTTATGGTGTTTATTTCAGGTCCATTGGAAAAGTTGGGAAAACTGAATTCTTGACCACCTGTGGGGGAAAAGCGTTCCAATAATGTTCCATTAAATAATAAGGAAGAATCGGTTTAAAATGGCCTATCTAAGGTCTAAACACACCAAAATATCAGTCAAGTCAGGTATCCAAACACCCCCTGAAAAACTTCCCTGAACAAGAGGAAATAGAGATATCAGCAATTTTCAGACACTGTCTACAGTTGGGGGAACTGTGTAAATCTGATTTTCGGTGCGTAACTTTGAGTATAACTGATTCTCAAATGTGCTGCTCTGCTTGTTCTGAGCACAGCTATGCACTAATGCCCCGCAGGAGTTGTTGTACCTTACGCCGAGTCAAAACATGCCCACGGAGACCCAAATGTGTGTTTTTGGTATACTGCATTGGCCTTTGAAGTTGACATGGAAATTTTCCCCAAGCCTGGAAGAGACTGTTTCTTCACTTAAATAGTGAATGTAGAAAACAGGCATGTTCTCTTCCTCAGCAGCTTCAAAAAAAATGTCTACGGCAGATGTATGTGTGTGTGCATGCGTCAGCATGTTTGTATAAGAAGATATCAGAGATATGAGAAGTTCCCCTGCTGCTTTCACCTGGAGATTAGATGAGGAGACAATAGTGGAGATGTTTATGGAAGGTAAATCAATACTGATTCAATTTGCTTCTGTTCTCTCTCCAGTGTAATATCCTGACTCGTTTTTTAAACTCTTCCTAATGTAGGAGAGCTCCTGGCTGGCAGCCAGATAATGCTGGGTGCGATCAGTGTTGAGAGCGAGCAGGTGACGTGCTCACAGCCTCCAACTCCCGGCCTACAAAGCTGTAGATCTATGCTAACAACACCTTCCTCATATACCAAAATAGACCAATAGGCAACAAAGCACTAATAATTTTCAGCCATGTTAACACAGTTTTCTGCTCAAGTACCAACAGCAGGGAATTTTTATGACAGATTCATATTGTTTTACAGCTTGTTTGGCATTTGCTCATACTACGAAGACATGAAGTATACATTTCCAGTATTATCTATTAGCCAAAGTTACAATACTGTAGGATCAAAGAAAATTCTGATTCATCTGAAAGGGTCACCTTTTTTTTTTTCCAGCGGCATTCCAACTTGGATTAATTATTGGCTGAGAGAGATCCCTGGATTATCACACCTTCCCATCTTGTACTACAGAACTTCTAAGAACAAAGGGGGTCTGGGTTATTTCGCACCCTGACCAGACCTCTCTGTCCTTCAAAGGCGTCCCCTGATTGCCCTCCAATTCACAGGTCCACGGCTAGGAGATAACAACCAGACATCTCCACTGTCATTCACAACCCAGCACATAAACACACACACACACACTAACAACCAGAGACGGAGTTCTGTGTTTCAAAGAAATAAATGACTGGTTCTATTTAGGAGTTCTGAACTAAGAATGTATTCGTTTCCTATCACTTGTGTCAAAGTCTTTGAATTCAGCAGTGCCTTGGGATAGGTACCGAGACCCTGTACTTAATCGGTCCCGGTGCCTAATTATAAAAGACCGGAGGACCGATAAGCTGTGATGTTAACGGTTCTGCTGTCGGTCCTGGAGAAATAAAAAAAAATAAATAAATGTCCTATTTATTATTGTTAAATAAACATTACCTAGCATATTTTACCTGACCAGCCTTTTG
>JBBPDB010000023.1:5858565-5874162 GCA_037974465.1 Brachypetersius altus | reverse complement strand
CTCTGTCTGTCTGTCTGTCTGTCTGTTTATCTGTCTGCCTGTCTGTCTGTCCATCTGTCTATTTCTCCATCTATATGTCTACATAGACCCGGCAATGTTTTTGTATATCTCTCATCCTTAACCATTCCATATCATCTGCTCCATAGGGCAATTTAGGGGGGAATGGGAATATTCTTAATGATTTAAGAGTGATTTAAGCATCATGACCATGTTAACAGATTGAATGTATGTAATGACAGACACGAAGAATGGAATGGATACAGGTCTGATCAAATTGCTTAAATCAGTGTATAATCTGGGTTAGCAGCAAATTGATATTAATTTACTGAGATTTGACAGAAATGCTGTGCATGTAACAATGATCAGACAGCTCTAATGTGATGAGAAACATTTCTGTTGCCACCAGTTTTGCAGATTCTTACAGCATTGACTGTATTGACAGTATTACTGAAGAGAATTAAAAAAAAGATAGTCATAAGCTAAGTTACACATAAAAAAGAACTAAGAAACCACCTCCAGCAGAGCAGTGCTTATATTATTGGATAGTTTCTGCAGCAGTTTGATTTCTGGATTTAGTACTGAATACGGACAATCTGTGAGTAAAGCAAGTTCAAATATGACCATATTAAAATCGTCAAAAAATATAATCGTGTGACATTACTAGCATTATCAGATTCTTAAAGCCAGTATTGGTTTCAGTGACAAAATGTTTATATCAGACACTGGAAGCAAAGACACAGTTTTCAATTAATTCCAAAGGGCAGCCATTAAGGGCATGCCATATTTTTCGCAGAGGAGTTATTCTCGTGTGTGTGTGTGTGTGTGTGTGTGTGTGTGTGTGTGTGTGTGTGTGTGTGTGTGTTGTTTTTGCTTCTCTCTTACTTTCTCATCCATGCTTCCAGTTAAGCTTTGCCAGTTCTGTATAAACATCATTAAAGTTGTTTATGTGCCATTTTCGATTGAGCCTTGAATATGTTTTTTATTTTATTCTGTGTCTATGTTACCAAATGGTTTAATATATGAAGTGAACAACCCTCAGACTGTTTTAGTCCCAGTTTCCAACCAAGCCAAAATCATTCCGGTTATTGCACACATTTAGGATTGTGTATTCAACTGACACACTGGGACTGTCTGTTTAAGCTCTGTGTATTCTTATATTCTAGAATAAGCCAACAGTACCAAAATGAACCATATGACTCTAAACCTGTATTAAAATTCTATTGTTGAGATTCACATCAAAAAGCACTGGAAGACTGCACCAGAGATGCACCATGGCAATACGTCATGCTATGTTGTAAAAATATAGATGTTGCTGCTGCTTTCATAAGCAAGTCTAAAGCTTACAATGCATGTGTTTTTTTTTTTACAGATGGCCAGTAATCTGGCCATGTGTATGCTGTTTGCCCAGCTTGAGTGTATGAAAGTGGCAGTAACAGACATATTGATATGCATTTATATCCAGTTCAATGGATAATGCTGTTGTATTTTCCTTCACTGTTAAGAATAAAGATTGCTAAATGGTTCTGGGTTTTAAATGGTGTAGAACCTAAATATGTGAGCTCCTTGAACTTTGAAATGACTCTCAGATGGCATTTATAAGCATGATTCTTTAAAGAACCTTCTGTTAAATGGTGGTTCAGGAAACCTAAAGGTATTCTTCTAAAGTATCAATCCAACGAACCTTTTTAGCACCTTTATTTTTAAGCGTTTTGCCATTTTTGTGTCATCCAAATAATATTATTACACATATTAAAACATTTAATCTGTTCATGCAGAACAACAGATCCCTTTTAAGCATTTATCACAGTTCCGCAAACATAATTCTAAGATGCCAGAGAACCGTTTCTGAGTGTTTATGTCAGTGTCTTATAAATGACACCGCTCTATCTGCTCTCTATCTCTGTCTGGCTGGCCTGCACTGCTGCATGTACTGTTAAAACTGGAATACTATTATGTGCTTTACCCTGACATAAACCATCATGAACGGTGTGCCATGTTTGATTCTCTTGGCATCATGATGCAGCCCAGCCTTAAAGAGTTGGTGAATGCTTGTAGAGAGAGTGATTTCTACTTCTTCTGTCATTTTTTTCACATTTTTTAAAAGAGAACAGACATCCAGAGAATGAGCTTGTGATACTCTTGTATTTTTCTGCTGATGTTGAACTTGAAACTGACACACATAAAATACTGTCTTGCATGATGACATTCTATATATGGTAGCAGATACGGATAACTTTATAACAAATATCTTTTATCAACATTTTATACACCTTTGTTTAATCTTTTATAATCTATCCATTGAATCTTGTGTTCTAGAAATCAGAATACTTTGTTTATTTATTGTATAAGTTCAGAAAGCTGTATCTTATGTGCATTAAGATGTGCGCTTTCATTGTTTGTTTCTATTTATTTATTTATTTATTTATTTATTTATTTATGCTTGCTGTTTCAAGTCTTTCCTGGGTTACACTGTGGTTATTTTATATTCACTCTTACAATATTTATTTTCTCTATTTTGTATTTTATGTCAACTTGTGGCATGACTTTGAAATAAAACTTTTAAAATCTCTTTTTTTGTGATGTTTTCTCTGCACATTGCTGGTATTTTTCTCTTAGCTGGAATTAGCAGAATCCATATTGTACAGTTGCACAAAAGAGTTCTTTGATTTCTAAAAGCAAGTATCTGAGGCTTTTTCCATCAGTGTCCTGGGATAGATTCCACAATGAGATACCTTTTGAAACCAAACTCTATGTATTTGTCAGTGCATTTTCATATTTTTATTTTATTTACTTTTCCTAGCTTCCTTATCCTGCTCAGTACATTACATGGTCTGTTTCTATTGACTGGTGTGATATTGTGGCTGCCTTTGTTTTATATGTACATTTTGGCACATTGTCATCCTTACTATTTAAAAATAATAAAACTGTGGATCTGCAAGGCAGACTTCCTGATTAGGGCCACTTCCTTATAAAGAACCTTCTAGTGAGTGCTTCTTGAGACAACCATTTTTGTAAATTACGTGTAAATATGAAAATTGTGACTGTTATAGTCATTCAGTATACTTCCTGTACACTCCTGTTTGTTTGTTTTGCTTTTCTTCCTTCTTGATGATGTCATTGTGTATGTCAAGCTATGCCATTTGCCTAAACCAGATGTCCATGAGTTATATCAGCCACACCCTGCTTCCATTTTTAGATGCAAAACTTTGACCTTTTTCATACACAATGCAAAGACAGAGAGAGAGAATGAGCAAGGGCAAGAGACGTGACAGAAATGTTCTGACTGTGGGACCTGCTGAGCCATGTCGGCTGAACTGACCACCAGGTCTTTGTTTCTGCACCCTCCCCTCCCTCCTTCTGTCCTGCTGTGAGTGCACCATAAGCCCGGCCTTCTCTCTAAGTAGGATCATGAGTGTGAATGAGGGAGTGTGTCACTGACTGGCTGCTGCTGCCAAACCCAACATCTCTCAGCTACAGGTAGTTCCAGACCAGCAGCCCAACATACACACAACATAAGACTTAGGACGGTAACAGAAGATGCAGAAGTTGTAAGACAAGTGTATTGTTTTCTAGGCCACTGATGTTTGTTCCTGATTTGCTTCTTCAAATTGAGTGCAGCCAGTGGATTTACCTGACTAACTAAGCAGAAGAAAGGAAGGGAGGTCAAGCAAGAAAGGGTGAATTCCTCAATCTCTAAGAGGTAAGTAAATGTTCAGGCAAAGGGCTTAGCAGTACGAGGGCATTGCATGCTCTCTTGGGGCTTTACTCAAAGCCTCTTATTGCTGTTTTCTGTTCTAGCGTGCTCCATACTAGGCCTGAATAAGGGACTGTTTTTATTGTCATTTGGCACATTATTTGGCTGTACCACTGACGTATGATGGTCACATTAATTTCTAAAGTAAATAGTTTGGTTATAGCAGAGTCTTGTCCCTTGTTGACCATAATTTAGACTCTAAAATGGTTCTTCAGTTATGATGTATATGGGTGTACAATATTTCACAATATTTTGCAGCTTGGAACACTGGGGAGTTTGCAAAATCAGTCAGTTGGTATTCGATTAAAAGTTAAATGTCGAGGATTGACAACATTTATATATATATGTATATATACATACACACATACATACATATATATATATAGTAGCAGTGTAAACTCTCTTTGGCACTGACAAACAAACAGAACAACACACAACAGGGACTCCACCAAGAAGATGAACCCTTTAAACAGGCAAAGTGTTTAAGGAGCTTTCCATGATCATTGATTAATTCATATTAATTCATATTCAGTAATTAATCTCTTGGCACCATCTTAGACACTAGCCACAGCATTCAGGAGCAGCAAAGGATTTGAGAACCTTCATCAAGTCTTGGCCAGTGGCAGATGACAGGTTATAAAACCTGGAAATTAGGAATATTTTCTATCCTAATCCCTAACCCTCCAAAATGACCATGTCATGGCATCTCATGATTAGCAGCTATTGTCTGATGGCCCAGAGCAAAGAGATGTTAATGCTGTAGCTGCATTTTATAGGACAAGGCTTAGGTTTTGTGTTGTGCTTCTCAGGACAAGATCAGAATATCAACACAATATTATCCAGTCGGAATTGTTTTCATTGTTTTTCTAAGTATGTTGATTTTGTTAATAGTGGAACTAATTTAGTGTCTGCCATAGTGTCCACTGATCAGGATCCATGTATAGTTATAAATGTAAACATAGTCCATTGTCTATCTCCATGCCTACCTTTCAGACTAATAGAAAACATAGTGTTTAATCTAAGTATCACTAAAGCCCAGAGCTAATCTTCTTACTGGGCATACTGTGAGGACAGCACATGATATGCCATATGTCTCAGCCTATAGCTCAAACTGCTGTCTGAGAATTACACTGCACTCTGCTTCTTTTTGATCCATATACTAACTGAGTGTAAAAACACAGAGATCAGCTTTGTTAGCTTAAATACCAGTGTTTACAGTATTTCCCTATGAAACAACATGGTATCAACCTGGTAAAAGTTGTCACACTGTGACCACAGGCCTGAAGTAGGGAAATGAGTCCATTGGAATATGTAAATTACAGTTTACCTGAACAGCAAGCTTAGTCACAGGGATCTGCGTAAGCTCCTAAAGACTGTCCCAGTCTTCGTCACCATCCCCTCCTCTCACCTGACCAGCTGACCTGCATTAGGGAGAAGTGATGCTGCTGGTAACCCATAGACACTACCCACAGTTTAGAGAGAAGTATAACACAAGTTGCACTGCATGATCTGGGTGTTTGAGACTTAAATAATTTTGCAATGTAATATTCACTCTAGTCTCTTACTATACATTTATTCCATACTATACAATTCTTCCCTAAGTTTACACTCACAAAAATTTAGGTTCATGTATGATTTTACAAACAATACATAACAATACACGCCCCCTGCTTCACGCCCAAAAGCCACAGGATAGGCTCTGGCTACCCGTGATCCTAGAAAGGATTAAGAACTTACAGAAACTAATGAATGAATATAAGGCCTGCTGATGCTGTATATTTAAACGGTACAAACACTATTTTTTGAATGAGCTAGTCAGAAGAGCTTATTTATATACAGCAATTTCAAATGTAGCATACGAGGGCATTACATGGCATATAACTATGTTGCTGTTCTATAAAATTTATATAGATTCTTCACAGAAATATTGGTATATATTGGTCTCTATACCACCTTCTTTAGTGTGTTTTAGACATTTGTTCAGAAAATGCACAAATATTAGAGTAAATACAAATTTGTGCAACATAACCATCGCTAAGCCTCTGCTTGAGGATACTTAGTATTTACAGTCATTTTTTTTAATACCTGTTTTGTATTCACTGTAAAAAAAAAAAAAAAAAAAGATCAATTTAAAGCAAAAGGAAATTAATTTTTTAGTGGCTTCATGTTTTTGAGATGCTTCATGTTCAGTTAACTCAACAAGTTTCTTTAAAACTAAATTTTCATGCACACAGGTCATGTGACATGCAAGAGCAAATGGAAATGAGTGCATTACATGATATATAAGCCAGGTAAGATAGGTAGTCTACATTCAGTCACTGAGTCTTTACTCTTTACCATCCAGTCTACCAGACCTTCAAATCATGAGTACTCTGGGGAAATCCTTAACGTATCTAAAGAGTGTTCCTATAGCAAATTCTGTCATGACAGAATGACTGAGACCATAACCGTGAATCCAAATTACCATAATTTGTACGCAGCAGGCTGCAGTGGTTGCAAGGCTGGAAAGTGATATGGTTGGCTTGTGGCCCCTTCTCCCCCTCTCCCTGCTCTTTCACTGAGCTTCATTCCAAATATCTCATTGCCAGATATGTGGGGCAGTGGGGACAAGACGTGCAATGTTTTCATGACAAAAATTAAGTTGTTGTTTGAGTTTCAGGAGGAGCATTATCACACAGACCGCAGCGGCATCATACTTCTTGTCTCCCTCCTTTCCTGGCAGGCAGCTGAGTGGGCCACCATGGTCATAAGGTCGAATTTAGAGATAGCTTGGTAATACCCTGGATTCTGTCGCCACCTTAAGGCCGCGTTAGCCAGATGAGAGCTCCCCGTTACTGTAGATGGCCAAATACAAATTTGCCTCTGGGTAGATCAAATAATGAGCTTTCAACCGAGGCCAATCTGCCTACTGTACCTGCAACTGTTCCCCGGACTCTCTGTCTCAAGATTAGAGAGACTTGGGCTACCGTGAGGGGCTTTGTGCCTACTGCGCCTCCCCTAAACACCATCTGGGAAATGGACAGACCAGGCAATATTCACATCCAGCTGTGCCACTGATTGATCATCTCTGCTGTGTTTGTAGATTTGGGTGCAGCAGGGAACTTTATCAATTTGGGTTTGAGGCAGGAACTTTTTTTCTCTCCAGGCAAAGGCCAGGACATGCTCTGGTGACTCTGGATGACATTCCTGTCCTGTACCACGACCTGGTGGAGGTCTTTAATAAAAAGAATGCCACCACCGTACCACCTTATCAGCCATATGATCCAGCCATAGACCTCCTGCTTGGTGCAGTATTGCTCTGTTGCCATTTATATTCGCTCTCCTTGACAGAGTAGGGAACCATGGAGGAGTACATCAACGAGGGCATATGCCAGGGGACGATGTGGCCCTCCTCTTCACTGGTAGTCACAGGGTTCCTTTTTGTGAATAAAAAATATGGGGGCCTCCAACCTTATGTTGACTATTGGGGGCTTAACAGCATAACAGTAAAGACTAGACACCCGCTTCCACTCAGGAATATTGCCATAGACACCCTCTCTTAAGCAGCTCCAACGGTTCAAGGGGTTTGCGAACTTCTACTGGAGGTTTATCCATTACTTCAGTTCATCCGGGACTTTAGAGGTTCATCCCAAACATCTTTTCATCTTGACTCATCTGCCACTCAAACCTTATATTGGCTGTAACTACTCATCACCTCAGCTCCTATCCTTCTTCATCCAGATTCAGAAAAGTAATTTGTTGTGGAGGTGGAAGCCTCCAATGTGGGCAAAGGAGCCATCATCTCCCAGCAAGGTCTGGACCAGAAACTGCACCCTTGCATACCACCTGGATGTCCCTTTGTCCCTCCCTGAAGTCCAATGTGCTACAGTGGGGACATGAAACAAACTTGGCTGGGCACCCAGGAGCGCGTCGGACTGTCAGCTTTATTTAAAGAGCTTTTTGGTGGGCCTCTGTGGGCAAAGATATATCAACCTATGTCCAGGGGTGTGTGGTGTGCACCTGGGCTAAATCTACTAATCAACCAACTCAGGAGATCTTCAACCTCTGCCTGTTCCTCATCGTCCTTGGTTGCACATTGCACTGGATTTCATTGGCCTGCAGGAGGAAAGGACACCGTTTGCAAGTGGAAAGGACACCGTTCTGACGATCATGAACTGATTTTCCAAGGCTGTGCGTCTGGTGACACTAGCCAGATTCCCCATGGCCAAAACCATTGCCAAATTGATTCTGGAGCATGTAGTCCATTTGCATGGGTTTCCAAAGGACATTGTCTCATACAGGGGGCCCCAGTTCACAGCCAAGTTCTGGCTCAAAGCCTTCTGCTGTCTGACTTGTTCAACCAACAGTCTCTCATCAGGATACCATTCCCAGACAAACGGTCAAACAGAACGGACCAAAGAACAACTGGAGCGCTTTCTGAGATGCTTTGCCACAGATCGTCAGTGCTCCTGGGCCTGCTACTTCAATTGGGCGAAACTGTCTCATAACTTACAAGTCCACCACAGGTCTTAGTCCTTTTGAGGTATGCTATGGTTTCCAGCCTCTGTTGTTTGAACATCAAGAACCAGAGGTCGATGTACCATTGGCCAAACAGGTGCCAGCGGCTCTAGATTAAAGCCCAGTTAGCCATGCAATGGGCCAATCGGCATTACATCAAGCAGCAACACCATCAGCATCCTCCAGGATGGTTGTTCCATATTGATTCA
This sequence comes from Brachypetersius altus, assembly GCA_037974465.1. Taxonomy (NCBI): domain Eukaryota; kingdom Metazoa; phylum Chordata; class Actinopteri; order Characiformes; family Alestidae; genus Brachypetersius; species Brachypetersius altus. The sequence goes on along the minus strand of JBBPDB010000023.1, from coordinate 5,865,702 downwards.
ATCCAAGAAACGCACCCAAGATTACTGTCACTACTGACTCCAGCTGCCTGCTGCACTCTGGGTCCACCCAGTATTTCATATCTCATGCTTCAAACCTGTTTTCTTCTCCCCTATGTCTCCCCATGTTCCACACTTACTACCTAAATAAAAATAAATACCATGTTCCTGACTGGCCCCATATGCTTTTATATGCTCACATATTATATTCTTTCTTGTCTGCTCTATTAAGGATGTTAATTTGTTAAGGAGTATGCTCCTAAAGCAGTAAGCTTGTGTGCTTTTGCTTTATAAATATCGATTGGGAGGAGATTGTGTAGGTGTGTGCTTGTGCATTTAGAAGTGATGTGTTCAGTCAGTCACTCTGCACTGTGCATTTCAATTATCATCTTCCAGTAGCAGCACTATGAGTGCTAAAAAAGAGAGGAAAGAGATTACCTACACAAGCTCCTGACAACATCGGACACGTCATTACTGCTGTGTGATCCACTAATGCCCATCAGGGCAAGAAACAGTTAAGAGTGACAGTTACTTTACTTCCACATCTGAGCCAAGCCTGTCTAGGGCAGTAGGAGAAAAGGGGTTGGGTGTTTTTAAACATCAAATGATTTTGATGATTTTAGAATTTCAATAAAATACTTTTCAACTGTATTAGGGACAACCATTTCTTTTTGCATTCACACTGGGCCCAATAAATTCTTTCTGGCACTTTGCTTATATTAGCCACATTCTGGCACAAGGTGATGGCTAATACAAAGGTACAGGGTATTATCCTATTCGACTATTAAAATCTTCATTGAGATTTGAGACTTACAATAATTTGTCCTTGGCAACTCCTGTTTGTGTGGGTCTGAAGTGCACTGTACATGGTGGGTAGAATATCAGCACTCCTTGAGGATTACATGTTCTGATTGGGTGATTCCAGCGTTACTGCTATATCTGGATTCACAGCTGTTTAAGTTTGTGAAAGTAGACATTTTTAATTTAATAGAGAAAGTAAAGCTCTGGCTTTGTTTTTATTTTATTTTTTTATCAGTTAATTTCAAGTAACGTTAACACTGTGCTATTACATGCTATCTTCATAGTAAAGGCTGGGTCTAGATACATTTTGTGCATAGTTTGGTACTGGAGAACACTCATGCTATTTTGAGTTGTAATCACTTTTAGGTATAAATACATTTATCTAATTACACAGAATAATATAACTATACATTTAAGGTTCCAATAAATTCCAATTTTGTCACCTAATTCAAGTGTGAAGCAGTTAAAATATGCGTAACTGACACTAAACATGTAAGCGCTTCAAATGTCTGACATTATTTTTTATAAGCTTGAAAATGTCAATGGATTTAAGCTTAATTGTTTTGAGTTATGCTAATTTATGCAGGTTTGCATTGCTTGCAAAAACAGACACTCCCACTATTTCAAACAAGGTTCATTATAATGTACTGGTTATCTCTGGTGGCAGCCCAGTCTAAGGGTTTCTTGCTGTGAGTCTTGAAGGAAGAGTTTAAATAGAACAGACATTAGACTAAGGAGGTATTGATGGAGTAGGGGGCTCTGAAGAAGCTGGAGAGGCTGTATACTATTCACTAAAGTGAAGTATAAATGGGATCTCAGTTTCTGATCCATTAAATCTGATTTCTAGCAAAATTCTTTTGTGTTTTAGAAACTGAATTTAACTTAATTTAATTCAACAGGTTGTCAAACTTAGCATATTCCTGTTTTATTTTATTACAATATACTTAGAGAAACTAAATTTAATTGAATGCAAATAACTTCACTATACTGAAATTAATTATTTTACAGCAATGAATTTCACAGCTAGATTGCTGTAGATGCTGGGCAAAAAACAATGTGTTACTGCCTTCAGTTTTTAATTAGACTACCCCTGACATTCTGTATAATTTTAGTACAGGAGGTTTTAAGGAATGATTTGTTTGTCTTATAAAAATGAACAGGACTACCGAAGCAAACAAGCAGCATAATGGCCATAATACCCCTACCTCCAGAAATAAAACTTTCCCTGCTATTTTGGACCCTAGCAATCATGGCCACTCAAACTGGGTGTGATGTATAATCGCAGAACCACTAATACTCATCAGTTTCACAATGGTAAACACCTATGGTGTATGTGCAAATATTACCCACATCCATTCTATACCTATGAGAATCAGCAGTAATCCCTTTCAGTAATGGGCTTTGAAAGCAGGCATATGTTCGTGCAGTTTCTTTCCCGGAACTGAAATCTTCAGCAATTTATGTTCTTTAATTCTTTCTACATAAAGTAAGATTTAACGTAAGCATGTATCTTATTCTACTGTCAGAATGACAGTTGATCCATGCATTCGCTGTGGAGTAAATACAGAAATATTTAATGGTCTGTGAGTTGTTTTTGTTCACTGCTATACATAACAAATTCCTATTGTCTAAATTTACCTCAATTTCTCTGATCCACTGCTGGAGTAAGTCCACATTGGGTCAGTGTCTGACTTGTTTGACCTACATCTGGTAGAATAAGCCCTTTTGTAAGTGGCCATGCTGGCAGTAGACATAATCACCTTTACTTGTTTCTCTAGATACACAAATCTAGGCTGATCTGTTAAATATTGCATGGTCATTTCACTATTGTTCAGTCTTTCTTTACTTTCTCCCTCTCACAAAGACATAAAATCTGTGTATATTTGCATCCATATATGTTATCTATGGATAAGCACCTACTTTGGTGCTCCTTAACAGTATACTAATTTCCTGCAGCATTTGAGTTTTTATCAAGTTTGTTATTACCATTAATCTTACACTTCATACAGGATCATCACATGGTGTCTTCTAATGTCAAGAAGTAAACCGGAACCATGGTCATTCTGCAACAGGTAGGCCTCCATCCAACATCCCTCTTTACCTTAAGTATTAGACAACAGGCAACTTATTAGAGGGGTCTGCAGCCTCAGTGCTGTATGTCCTAATGATAGCATAATGTTAAATGGTCCAAATAATAATAACTCTCAGTGAGGCCTGGCAAACACACCTTTCTGCTGGATTTGCCTTCCTGTACTGGGTCTTATCTGGTGCATTACCTAATTGTTATTGTTACATTAATGACCCAGGAAGGCTTGCTGAGATGTTTGGCTGATTCCTCACTTGTTTACTGGCTTTCCCTACAGGGAGACTATGTCTGGTTGGATCCAAAGACAGGCCAAGAGTTTGATGTTCCACTTGGAGCTGTGGTCAAGCTCTGTGATTCAGGCCAGGTCCAAGTTTTGGATGATGAGGGTCAGGTGAGTGTTTTTAAGATGACGTTGTGATTAATAAAAATGACAACGTTTGTAAAAACAGTTATCACAACAATCAACACATTTACTTATGAAGGCCCACACAACCTCTCGCAGTTTAGCTTGCTTATGCGGTTTCTTTTCCACTGAGGATTTTAGTCAGAGACTAGTTAGTGATACAGTGGAGCCAGTCACAACAATCTAGAAGGCACAGTAACACATATACCCTAAAACACCATTAATGTCAGAAACTGAAGAAAAGTGTGTAATATGGGTACACTGATGTGATTACGTAAGGTGTCTTAGCAGCGATATGAGCAAACAGTCTTTTTGTACAGGAGCACTGGCTCTCCCCTCAGAGTGCCACTAACATAAAGCCCATGCATCCCACCTCCATCCATGGTGTAGATGACATGATTCAGCTTGGGGACTTGAATGAGGCTGGCATCCTCAGAAACCTCTTCATCCGCTACAACGAGAGAGTCATATATGTAAGTATCAAGGAAGCTTCATCGCAATTAACCTTTTATTACAGTTTCACATACAGTATGTGTCTTTTATTCTGGTCTTTTGAGAGTTAACACCTTAATTATTTCATGTATTAGTGCATGCTTATTTAATAAATAATATTTAATTACTTGGAATCCAGTTTGTTTAATGATTAAGTTTAATTACTGTCCTTTAATGAATATCTCCTGCCTGCTAAAAGCTTTTCATTCCACTTAAAATCTTAATTCAATCTTGTGCATAGATAAATGATCCAAACAGCAATAAAAATGAAACATTATACACACAGTACATGGCATTTGAGCAGAGACTGTGTTTATCATTCACATCATAGTTATACTGAAAGATTGGTTCTGGCCTCTTTAAATGGAATAGCTTTGTTTGGTTGTCATTGTTTTGGAGTGTGCCTTGATCTGATTGCGTTGCTAAAATATGACCTTTTTCATCAACAAATCCCCTTCAGCCATTTTCACTTCATATGTGATGGAGGGCACAGAAAGTCTGAGTTTGAATCATGCTGTGACTGAATTAGGTGACAGTGATTGAAAAGTGATTAAACATGCCTGTTTTCAGTAAACAATTTTGAATTGCTGTCATGCTTTGCACTACCAATTTATAATTTAGAATCCCTGGTGTGAATCAGATATCTAGTTTCAAAATAACTGTGGTTCTGTGCAGCACCAATGTTCAAATAATTAATGAGAAGAAATTTTTAGATGTACTGAGCATGACGAACAAACCCCTTTCAAATCTGAAGAAGCTATAGAGCACAGAAAATAAAATTATCCAGAATGTGAACAGTCTTAACAAAAAAATTATATAAAGTGAGTAATTATATATTTTCACAGCTGAGATACAACCCTTTATCTCCATTTTTGTTTTTTGTTTTTAGCATAATTTGATCTTCATTACATGTGCATACACAACTGACTTTTATTAGCTGTGAAAATAGATCAACGATCAGTGGAACAATATAATTGGCACCAAAATATTTAAATTATAAATTGTTTTTACATCAATGGGCATTTAAAGCTTTTCTTCTTATGAAAGGTTTTCAGCAATATCTGTATTTAGATTCTACAGGAATGTTTTGTTTAATATATCAGAAAATACATTCAGTCATGAGTTGAAGTTACTTGACTAAATAAAGTGAAACAAGCTTCAGTTCTTCAAGCTGAAGCAGGAAAAATGGGCAAGTGTAAGACCTGAGTGACTTTAAAACTATATGGGTCAGAATATCTCAACCATCAGGTCTTGTGAAGTGCTCAACAAATATGTTTGTTTTAATTGCAAAGAAATATAATCAGTGTTACCAATGTTGCATATCAAATTTTGCTGGGCTGATTCACATCTGATTTTTTGTATCTACCAATTTCTTGATGATAAATTAATTTATTGCAAGAGTGCATGGATTTGCACGAAAAACATAAACGAAGAAAAGATAAACTAGTGGGTCATGTTATATATTTCAAGCTTGCTTGCCATAAATATATTGAGAAATACGAATAGTTTTATTTTTGTAAGTAAGATTATTTATTTAGGATGTGCATTATAATACCTAGAAGATGTTATGATGTAATAGCAAATATAATGAAATAAGCATGAATGGTAAAGGGAAAAAAATGGGTATAAACGAATAAGTAAGTGTAGTGTCATAGTGTTATAAACCACAAAATGTGGAGCACAAAATGTAGTCAATTACAGTTATAATGATAAAACACAGTGCTTGTCACATTCCCAATTGTGTTCATGTGAATATTATTATTATATAAATATAAATATCATATAAATAAATATTTTTAACATCCAACAGCTCATTAAAAATATCAACACAAGCCCACAAGTTGAGAAACACTAACAATACTAACAATTTCCTTGCAGAAACAAAGGAAAATAACCTAATAATATTTGGCATTTCAGACATACACAGGGTCAATCCTGGTGGCAGTGAACCCCTACCAGCTGTTGCCCATCTATACTGCAGACCACATCCGCCTTTATTCCAATAAGAGGATTGGAGAAATGCCTCCTCACATCTTTGGCATTGCTGACAACTGCTACTTCAATATGCAGCGGAATAATAAGGACCAGTGCTGCATCATCAGGTGATGGTTTCAAATGAGTTACAGTCAGTTACAGTCTCTGACATCTGTGTTGGTTAGATTGACCCTTCGTGCTTCTATTTAAGTGGTGAGTGAATGGTGAGTGAATAAGGCAGGCAATTTGTAATGGGCTGTTTCTCCTAAGCAAAGAGTATGTGTGTGTTAGTATTGTATAGGCTGTGTTAGTTGATAATGTGTTGTGTTTTCCAGCGGTGAATCTGGGGCAGGCAAGACTGAAAGCACTAAGCTGATCTTGCAGTTTTTGGCTGCTATCAGTGGACAGCATTCTTGGATCGAGCAGCAGGTTCTGGAGGCCAATCCCATCCTTGAAGGTAGGAGTGAACTCTCTTAACAGTTTTTCTCTCTAAACTTTTTCACAGTCTTTTGAAGGATTCACTTAGCACCCTGAAACTTAAACAGCTGTGTGTGAGCCCAAACAGTCTCTCTCTCTTAGTAAAGTAAAATAAAGTGGCCCCTTATAGTCACAGGTGAACAGCATACAATATGAAATTCTTTCTCTGTATTTAACCCAGTCACCAAGTGAAGCACAGGGCTGCCACCAATGGTAGCAGTGTGTGGGGATGGTACCTTGCTCATTTTCAAAGAGAGACTCCGGACATACAACCTTAACTTTGGCAGAGCAAGAAGGCCATATTTCTCTAGTATTATTAACAGGAACACTCGTACTCTCTTTGCCACAGTAGAGAGGTTAACAAATCCCCAGGTGCACTTACCTTCACAGTTCTTTATAGTTCCAAAATCCAATGGATTTGAATATTTTTAGTCACAAAATTGAAAATATAAGACATACCTTTGGACCTACAAACTCAAGTAACCCTATGTCTACTTGCAGAAATAACATGCCAATCATGTCCAAGTTTGATCCTATAGATGAAGAAATAGTGTTTTATCTTAAACCAATTACATGTTCCCTGGACACTGTACTCTCATGGGTGCAGTTCAGGGAGAGACGAGGACAAGACGAAGAACTGAAAAATACCGGGGTTTAATGCAAAACAATGCAACACAAGGTGAAACAGGAGAACCCCGGCTCAGGCAGATGGACAAAAGGGGAAAACCAAAAAGCAGGCTGAGGCTGGGACCCGTGCTCCGACAAAACAAAAAGAACAACAGGCAGGGCTGGCATTGACAGTGGGCACGAAGCCGAAGGGGAACCTCTGAAAAACGCAGAGGGATTAGCTTCAAACGGCCGGAGCACGAGTCTGCAAAGACAAAAACACAGGACATAAGGCGAGCAC
>JBBPDB010000023.1:5821017-5831430 GCA_037974465.1 Brachypetersius altus | reverse complement strand
GTAAAGCTGCTTTGTGACAATGACCATTGTTAAAAGCGCTATATAAATAAAATTGAATTGAATTGAATTGAATAGTTATAAAAGCTACATGAGAAACTAAATTAGTAATGACTGTAAACACATTATGCCAGCAATCTCTCAATTTGTACAGTTTTTCGAACTCCCAGTGTGTTTTAAAAAAAATGTACAGAACTGGCAGACAAGCTTATGTACTTATGTAATTTTGTTGTTTTTATGTCCCTCTTGTTTACCTTATGTTTTAGGCTTTAGTAACTATGTCTCCAGACCAGAGGAAGGACTCTATAGGTTTATCACAACTGCACATGATGGAGAGTGAGGACAAAGTAAAGCCTTATACTTTGGAGGAGTTCTCATATGATCACTTTAGGTACATCAAACCCACACTTCAGTTTCTCACTCTAAGAGCGACATAAATTACGTTTTACTTTCATAGTAGTTAGCAAATACTTCATTTTTTCATTAATTAATTTTTCATTAATTTTGTCATTCTAACAATAAAATTCATTCCTCTGGCACCAGACCTCCTCCCAAGAGTACTCTCAGTCGTGTGATGATTACTAAAGGCAGAGGGAAGGATAAGCTGTGGTGCTGCTCCAGAGAACCTTTGAAGCAGCCTCTGCTCAAGAAGGTCTTGAACCATGAGGAACTTGCTCAGGATGCCTGCTTGGCCTTCATCGATATCCTTCATTTATCTTGCTAGTCCTAGTACTATGCTGTTAAAGTTTTAAACTATCTCATGTTTTTTCACATGTATGTTTTATCCTTTACTTCTCTTCTGAACCTATCATGAAGTATATGGGTGACTATCCCTCTAAGAGAACTCGCTCAGTTAATGAACTGACAGATCAGCTCTTCGAGGGAGCATTGAAGGCTGAGCCACTAAAGGATGAGATCTTCTGCCAGATCATGAAACAACTTACTGAAAACCATGTGAAGTAAGTCAAACATTCACATTTCTCTCCTTCGCCAGTTGATGGACACAGGGCTGACCTCATATAAATATATATACAGGTACAGTGAAGAGAAGGGTTGGGAGCTGCTGTGGCTTTGCACTGGCCTCTTCCCTCCAAGTAATAATCTCCTGCCTCACGTGCAGAAGTTTCTGCAGTCCAGAAAGCACCATCCACTTGCCCCAGACTGTCTGCAGAGACTTCAGAAAGCCTTGAGGTAACATGTTTGAAATTACAAGCACAAATATGGAATATTTCATGATCTCCTGTGCACTGACATTTTCTGATATTCTCTGTCAGAAATGGCTCTAGGAAATACCCTCCGCACCTGGTAGAGGTTGAAGCCATTCAACACAAAACTACACAGATCTTTCATAAAGTTTATTTCCCTGATGACACAGATGAGGTGGGTTCATTTTTGATCTTATACTCTTGAACAGGAGGGGCCAAAAGGAAACAAACCACAGAGCAGTAATTCCCAAACTTTTGGAACATCCTTTGGCCTACAGAAATATTTTACTAACAAACCATGTAATTATGAAAAATTGTTTGTTGAATTTTACTTGTTTGTGTAGTCATCATAACATAAACACAAAAAATATTGGAAAATCTAATTTAGCAAATAACTGCACCTTCGGTCATTGCCACCATTGTCCACTGGTGCCACCACAGTGTTCAAATGTTCTGTAGCATCTGGGATTTTTTCTACAAACTTATTTTTAAAAAATGATGACATTTTTTATTTGTAACACCCGCTAAATTACTTATTTTACCAACTGAATTTTAATGGCATTGGCATTTTTGTTCCTGTACTTGGTTGTTTTTGGCACGGCCTTGAGAAGCAGGAGCAATCCTCCATCATGCTCTGACCCCATTAGAATTCCAAACTAATTTCAGTAACACAATTACAGAGTGGTGTTTACTCTGGGCTTTAGGGAATAAAGCAACATTTTTATACAGAGAAAAGGCACTTAAAACTAAATGTGAATAAATATGTATTTTTAATAAACGGTGTGTACTTGTGTTCGGCAAAACTGATGACATACAAAATCAATAGGAAATATTGACTTATTGCCTTAATTACCTTAAACATCCTGTAATTATCCTGATGAAATTCATGTAAGTTAAAATACAAACCAGTTCAAAGAAAAACAAAAAAAGAGATTGTCTTTTCCTTGTATGTCTTATTTTTCAGGCCTTTGAAGTGGAGTCAAGCACAAAGGCCAAAGATTTCTGTCTGAACATCTCTAGCAGAATGCTGCTCAAATCATCTGAGGGCTTCAGTCTTTTTGTCAAGATTTCTGACAAGGTAGAGCAAATGTGCCAAAAGAATAGTAATGTCAGGGGCTGCTATACTCTTACTAAACTCTGTGGACAGTTAAAGCTGATAAATTTGATAAACCTTTTAAATGAGTCTTGCATGGGCCAGAGAACCATAGCTATTATTCAGTCTTTTAGTCATATTTAAGTAGCAGTTTCTAACATATTTCTTGTATATGAAGTATTTATTTTTTGCATTGCATATGTATGTCTGAATGAGTGATTTCCAACACTTGGGTTTTCTCAGGTCATCAGTGTGCCAGATGGAGATTTCTTTTTTGACTTTGTAAGACACCTCACTGACTGGATCAAAAAAGCCAGACCTGTTAAGGATGGTACTGATATTTATTACATCTATTCACTATAGAGCATCCTAATAAAAGACAGACATGATATTCTTAATTTCCTTTATCGTTAAGGTATAGTGCCTTCACTGACGTATCAGGTATATTTCATGAAGAAACTGTGGACCAATACTGTCCCAGGAAAAGACTCAATGGCTGACTCCATCTTTCACTACTACCAGGTGAAGAAAGCTCCATCAAATTGTTTTTAAATAGATGCTCTCTAATAAAATGCCATTTATCTTGTTTTCTTGTGTGTGTAGTATGTAGCATAAAATTATGCTTAAACAATGTGTAATATGCTGCATAATTTATCGACCTGCTTTAGGAGCTTCCCAAATACTTACGTGGCTACCACAAGTGCACTCTTGAGGAGGCTATTCAGCTGGCAGCTCTGATTTATCGGGTGAAGTTTGAAGAGGACAAATCTCAGTTCGTTAACCTTTCCAAGATGCTGCAAGACCTAGTCCCCCAAGATCAGGCCAGACAGCTCTCACCTGATGACTGGAAACGGGTGAGTTACAAAGATCTCTGCCTTACACATGCACTAAATTTGACCATGCTGAATATGAATTGATTTGTTCAAATCAGGTAAATTATTTGACTGATCTCTTTTTTTCCCATAGACCATTGTGCAATGCTTCAACAAGCATGCAGGGAAAACTCGAGAAGAGGCCAAACTCATGTTCCTGAAAATTGTTTCCAAGTGGCCTACTTTTGGATCAGCCTTTTTTGAAGTCAAAGTTAGTTTTCCAGTATATAATAAATAAAGTAAATTGACTAACAAAATCAATTTTCATCAATACTACATTCTCAATTGAAAATGTTTATACTTCTATAATATCTACAAATGAATGTAATAAGATATTATGACATTTCAGTGAAATACCAAAGCTATAAGTGAGTACAACTTATTATATAATGACAACACAATTCATATCTTGTTTCAATATTCATCATAGCAAGCCACAGATCCCAATTTCCCTGAGATCCTGCTGATTGCTATCAACAAGAACGGTGTTAGTCTCATTGACCCAAAAACAAAGGTATGGCTTCAAAGAGTTGGTTCAGAAAGTTTGATTGATGCACTCGTACTGATGATATTTCTTTGCAACAGGATATCTTGATGACACATCCCTTCACTAAAATATCTAATTGGAGCAGTGGGAACACCTATTTCCACATCACAATTGGCAACCTGGTAAGAGGCAGCAAGCTGCTCTGTGAGACTTCACTGGTGAGTCATGCACGGATTCACATCACATTCCCAGAACCATTCCAAATGCACTTAAATCTAAAGACATGCAACAATAATGCCTGAGTTATGCTAATAGAAAATGACCCCTAATAACGAGCTGATTTCCCATTTTTAATCACAGGGTTACAAAATGGATGACCTTCTGACATCTTACATCAGTCAGATGTTAACTACAATGACGAAACAGCGCAGTTCTCGTGGGAATAGCAAGTAACGCATCAATACAAAGGCCAAGACTGTTTGTTAAACACATTCATCCAAGTGAACAAATAAGAAGCCTTTTTCTGTTCAACCTATTAAACTGAAAAAGATTTTTTATAACTTACGAGCCTTAATGTTAAAGTATAAATTTACAGAAATCCTGGGACAACTCTAGATAAAGATTTGTGTTTAATCTTGATGAATTTAGGAGTTATAACAAAGCAGTCAAACTGCTGACATTGTTGTTTTACAGTTTATTAAATCCACCTGTTCCTTAGGTTAATTTACACACCCTGATTTCAGGAGTATAGTTTTTTTCATTCAAATGAGGTATAATTTGTTTCTGTTGTTAGTGCATTTGAGCTGTACCTACCTACACATATTCTAATACAGAATCTCCCTAAATTATGTTGTCTGGCACATAAACTGGTGTTTTGATCATATGCTGTTTGATCCTATAGCAATCTACAAGGATCACTAAACCATGGTTTGAGACTCAGGATTCTAGGCCTGTGTATCAGTATACTCTAATGTTCGACTTGATTTTTTCCATGCATGTTACCTTTACTTTATAAAATACATAATGAGTATTTTTTAAATTTACATACTTTCTAGAAAGAGGTAGAAAGAGCAGCTATAAATCGTTACCCACATTACAAATGTACCAAGCATTACATTAGCTGTACACTAAAATATTTGTCAAAAAGCATTTTATAACAATTACCTAAATTTAGCCACTACAGGATCAAATATAAACTGTTATTTAGAATTTATTTATTAAGTTTAGAATGTGGGTGGTATTGGCTGTAATTTAAAATGAGAACACTTGAGAACACTGTACAATCTATTGTAATTTTCTAATGATGAATGCTGCTGTTTTGTAAAGAGAAATAAAATGATAAAATGTGTGTGGTGCTTTATTTTGTGCATTAATATTAAATACAACCAGCTTATAAGTAAACTTTGTTTAACAGAATAAGTTCGTTATTGATGTCTATTGATGACATACGATAATGGCAAGGTTCAGGCTATATCTAATTTCCTAATCTGAAAACCACTATAGTCAGTCATTCAAAATAAGCAGTAAGGATGAATCCAGAGAAATATCTGACTTCGGTGAAAAATGTACAGATGACAAGGGGAAACAACAGAAAGCACATTTTACCTAAATATCTGTATTAGCCTTTGTCAGGCTGTGACCCGCATTTTTCAACACATATAGGATTTGTTCCCTGGTACATTACTGAACTGTGTTAATTAAAAGGGGGGGGTCAAAATAAAAATAAATAGGTAACTTGTTCATATTACACACTGAAAAAGTCATTTTCATCTTCTGTGAAATTTATCCTTTTAAGTGCAGGGCTTGAGTATGAGGAGAAGTCCACCCTACAACCCAGCAAATGGTAATAACCCATATTAAACCAATCACATGCAGTTTTACATGTACATGTGAAACTGGGGCTGATAATGAACTGGCAGTTATCTACTAGTAACAAATGACTACTGGTTCAGGAAAGGCAGGAAGTATTGTCACCAGTATTGTTAGTGTTCTTCATATGTTCTTTAGACTTTTGAACATCACTGCTCCTGTTAGACTTCTGACCTACAACAGTGCTTACTGACAGTTTGTTTTAGCCACATAAATCTGGGTTCCACCAACAAAGAGATTGGCTGCTCAGTAAAATCTTGTAATTAATCTTTCAGCACTTTGAGGAAAAGGCCTTTACCTTCAGAGATATGAGGTAAATATTTTAGAATTATCATTCACTGTGATGCTTGTTTAAGGATGCAAAGACTTTCCCGCAGTATTCATGCAAGTTAAGGACCACACATCATTAATTCCTGCCAAGGCGAAAAAAACTGTCAGTGGACTAAAATATGGACAAACTTATGTTGTATTCACACAGCATGAAACGCATGTTGTATGATTAAAAAAGAAAAAAGTCCCTCTCACCTGTTCTAATATCAATATCAAGTACCGTATTTCTGCCTGAGCAAAGAACCACTCTGTGCTTCCTCTTCCTGCAGCAAATCATGATAAAGGTCAGAAACATGATTCTACCAAATATTTTTAAAGAATTTCAATCTAGCCCATCCAAAGAAGAAAATTATAAAGTGTAGCATGTCACCTCCAAAGCATGTCACCTCCTAAAAACGGACCTATAATTATAATATTGTTAGTTATTATTTATAAATAACTTCACGGAATCTTCAATAAATAAACACTTTAAAAAACTTTTGGCTAAGACTATTACATGGTGTTATTCACCACTGGAAAATAAACACAGCAAAGACGATGGTCAGAGGCACTATATTAGTGAGGATCCACATTGTGGTGTTTTCTGTAGGTGAAAGACAGAAAGACAAAGAAAATGTGCAACTGCATGTGCTGGATAAAGAGTAATGAGCCTTGACTGTTAGTTACCATGAAGAAAAGAGGACGGTGAAGATTCTTAAGGATGTGAACAGCATTAGTGGCAACTGAGTGTACACCCGCACACTAGGCCAGGGAAAACAGCCAAAGCTCACTAACCACATTCAGGTTTGTGCTGCAGAATACTTACTGAAACCAACTTTTGCAGAAGAAATATGCCAATCATGCACCATTTGACAGCCATTAAAGTTTCCATAGTACTAATCGTGTGATTTCTCAAACTGTTCTCAAACCCCTTAAGCCTAAATTATTTCCCGATGTACCCCTTTTAAAAAGCCCCATATCCTGAATTTCCCATGTACAATAAACCTCCAACATTTGTGGAAAATTGTGAAAAAACGCAAATATGTGATACCATGGTGTCAGAGTCGAGGGCACGAGCCCAAGACACCGATTTACCTCGGGGACCACAGGAACGGACAGAGCCAGGATTCCATGCTCGTAACTTTATTAAATCAAAACAAACGGGCACGCAGGCCACCAGGAGCATACACAGGTTTCAAACATGGGATACAGGCAGGGAAAGTGAGGCGATGGACACGAGGAAAGAATGACAAAAACAGGCATATATACCCAACGAATCATGGGGAAACACGGGACAGCTGAACTAAGGAGACATGTAACACAAACAGAAATCATGTGACACGTGACGCCAAAACAGACAGGGAATGTCAAAATAAAAGCCCTCCAGAAAACAGATCAAAAACAAAACAAACTGAAAAGCCGAACCGTGACACATGGACTATTTGAATGGTCTTTGTTCAATCAGAACTAAATTGCTCTTTAAGTGTGAATGGATGTAACTACACTTGTAGGCTGAAAAGTGGATATACATAAAAACATTAAGAAAATGTTTTCAATGTACTTCATAAAACCCTTTTTAGAAAAAAGAGATTTTTTATACAATTGTCAGTAGAAAAACACTTTAGAATAAAACAATTGCAATTATATATATTATATAATATGTATTTATGTAGCAAAGTTACCTGTAGTCTCACAAATGCCCTGCAATTACATCAACAACCCCTATGGATTCATAAACCTCTTGTTGGTAAACATTGCCTTTACTATTCACATTAAAAGTGACCGATGTAAACATAACTAAAAAAGCATGCTTGAAGCCGTATTCTAGACTTTACTGTTTTTAGATATACGATTCTGTCATACATTGTTCAAAACCACAAATCTAGTTACGTTTTCAACATTCAACAGGCAGTTATGAAGATGAGGTGTGCACCAAGTAGTGGGATGACCCTCCTTTACTGATTAGCATCATTTACTGATCTAGTGCAGAAGTAAAAAAAAAAACATGACTTGGTTGATCAATTACATTTCTGGTACAAATAATCTTTTTTCACAAACTGCTGGTCGAGAAAGCCGATAAGCCACACAGTTAATCTCAGAATGCTCCTAGGGGAGTTAGAGTCCACACCAATATGAACCCGCGTTCTGAACACACACACAGACAGGTATATAAACGACTCCGAGGAGTCAAGTGTTCAGGAACCGTGGCAAGAGTTTTTTGGACTCTGTGTTCAGGTTGATGTGCTGTGATGATAGGTAGACTCTGTCACCTACGTAGAACAATCATCCAAGGGGATGGCACGTCGGGATAGGAGCCACAGACGGCGGTACCGGCGGACCAACACTTGGGCAGACGGGACATCCACCTCTGGTTCCTGGTACTCGAACATGGGTGGCTGGAACCCATGACAGACCTTGAAGGGGCTAAGCCCGGTGGCAGAGGAGGTCAGTAGATTGTGCGAGAGTTCAGCCCAGAGGAGGGAGTCTTGGGGGAGGAGCCTCCAAGGCCTGTTCATGGTGCACCCTCTCTTCCAACCCTTACCGGAGTGGGGTGATGATGATCTCCGGAGGCAGGACAGGCACGGGGTACGCCCAGGGACTCTCAGCCTGGACCTGGCATGAGAGTGCGTCAGCCTTGATGTTTTTGGACCCCGGGCGGTACGAGATCTTAAAGTTAAACTTTTCGAAGAACAGTGCCCACCGCGCCTGCCTGGGGTTGTATATCTTGGCTTAACGAATAGTGGTGAGGTTCTGGTGGTCCGTCCAGACGGCGAATGGGTCACTGCCGCTCTGGAGCCAATGGACTTTGCTGCGAGAGGATGGCTCCTACGCCCACATCGGAGGCATCCACCTCGACAACGAATGGTTTATCTTGATCCGGATAAGTGAGAACTGGTACTGAAGTGAAGTGTCGACACAGGAGTTGGAATGCAGAGATGGCTTCGAGTGTGAGGCTGAAAGGTCCGGTCTTGGGTTTGGTGAGAGCAGAAAGAGGCGCTGCAACCAAACTGAAGCCTCGGATGAATCGCTGGTAGAAGTTGGCAAATCCCAGAAAACATTGCAGCTGTTTGAGCGACATGGGTAGGGACCACGATCACACAGCCTCCAGGGGGATCCATGGCTACCCCCTGGGATGAGATGACAAAACCAAGGAAGGTAGTGGAGTGCTGGTGAAACGCACATTTTTCCAGCTTGCAGAACAGTTGATGGGCCAGCAACCTCTTTAAAACTGCTCTGACATGCTGGGTGTGCTCCTCTAAATTGTTGGAATAAATTAATATGTCATCCAGGTAGGCAAAAGCCCACCTACCCAGCATGTCACGGAGGACGTCAGAGATGAATTGTTGAAACACGGAAGGGCTGTTACACAACCCAAATGGCATAACGAGGGTTTCGTAGTGGCAGGTGGGGGTTATGAAGGCCATCTTCCACTCATCTCCCACTCTGATGTGGACAAGGTTGTACGCGCTCTGTAGGTCCAGTTTAGTAAATATTTTTGCACCAGAAAGAGAGTCCAGGGTGGTGTTTATGAGAGGAAGTGGATGACGATTTTTGATGGTGACGTCCATGAGCCCCTGATAGTCGATAGGGGCGGATGGTCCTGTGGCAGAGCCTCTCGGCGATGTAGTCATCCATCGCCCGCTGCTCCTCCTTCGTGAGCGAGTAGAGATGGACGCGGGGTGGGACCACGCCCGGCAGGAGCTCAATCACCAGGTTGTAGAGGTGATGAGGTGGTATTTTGGTGGCTGCCTTCTTGCAGAAGACTCCTGCCAGTCATGATACGGGACGGGAATGCTCTCCAAGTCGACATTGGAGGCCTCGGACTCCTCAAAGCACGTCCCAGCCGGCACTGGAATGCAGAGTTCACTGCAGGTCAGTCCCCATTGAAGTATTTTTTGGCGTGACCAGGAGATGATGGGGTCGTGACGCACCAGCCAGGGCAGCCCAAGGATGAGAGGAGGAGAGGTGAGGGTGGTGACGTAGAACTGAAGTGATTCAGTGTGGGATTCGATGGACACGGTGATGGGCATCGTGATGGTGTGGATAGGGCTGGTGGAAAGGAGATGACCATCTACGGCTGTGATTTGAACCGGCTGGGATAACACCTCCGTGTCGAGTCCCAACTGGGTTGCATACACACGATCAATGAAACTGCCTGCTGCCCCCGAATCAACGAAGGTGGAGGTTCTGGTCTGTTTGTTACCCAGTGCGAGACCTGAACGATGAGCCATGAAACAGATAATGGGCAGGAGGCATGGACCAAGTGAATTCCTCCCCCTCTTCACTTGGTCAACCTGTTTCCCGTGATTGGGGGAGGC
The DNA here is from genome assembly GCA_037974465.1 of Brachypetersius altus. Lineage (NCBI taxonomy): Eukaryota > Metazoa > Chordata > Actinopteri > Characiformes > Alestidae > Brachypetersius > Brachypetersius altus. The sequence continues at coordinate 5,821,279 of JBBPDB010000023.1, read as the reverse complement.
ACAGTAGGCACAGAGACCTTCGCAGAACAGCCGTTCCCTCTCCGTCGTCGACAGGGAGTTGCGCCCCAACTGCATGGGTTCCCTAGCTCCACTGGAATGGGCCTCTGTGGCGGGTGGTGGTGCCATCCAAGTGTAGAAGGTGGGCTCCGCGGGACGTGGCTGTGAGCGGGACTTGGGAACGTTCACGAGGCGCAGTTCAACCCGTAGACACATTTCGATAAGGCCTTCAAAGGTTACAGGAAGCTCCCTTCGCTCCACTCCG
>JBBPDB010000023.1:5798104-5816365 GCA_037974465.1 Brachypetersius altus | reverse complement strand
AAAGTAGTGCGTTACTAGCATTGCATCATCACCTAAGATACTCTGGTGTTATTTGTGTGACTGCCTGTTGTCTCTCTGTCCAAATTCTTTTTGGGATTTTTTTTGTTTTCTTTTAAATTAAAAGCACCAGTCTGCACTTTACCCCCTCCCCATAGTCGTTGTCAAAAGAGACTAAATCCAAAGAGTACAGAGACAAAAGGACAACAAAAATGTGTGTGACACTCATTGCATGGAGCTGTAAAGTGCTGAGAGCTGCTGAGGTAACATGTTGTTTTAATGACAGGTGCAACACATAACAGCTACACAACACCACACCTACTTCCTGTCAGAGGACTCAATGAAATCTTCATTGGAGAGTCACTCTCCTCCAGGTATCTGTTTGCCAGCCTTGCCATCCTTAACCATTTTGATTTGCCTGCCATCAGTTTGTCCATGAAGCACACTGTCTCATCGACCCCTCTCCTCCTTACTCCATGCATCCCATCCATCTCCCCTTACTTGTGGATCTCTATCTGCCACAGGGTGAAGTATAAATCCTTCAAACCCCATCTTACCCTCTCGCTTCATAGGGCTTCCTACTACGAGATCTCGATTGATGATGGCCCGTGGGAGAAGCAGAAGAGTTCAGGACTCAGCATCTGCACAGGAACAGGATCCAAAGCCTGGTAGACAGCATTGTGGTTTGCTTCTTTTAACAAGTTAAACATTTTAGTAGCTAATTTGCATATTTCTTTGTTACGTGCAGGTCTTATAATATTAATAAACTGGTGGAGCAGGCTGTGGAGGATGTCCTTAGAATAGGTATGAAAAGAATGAAAATGTGACCCTAAATGGTTTACTAGCTAATTTGTGTAACAGATGGTCAGATAGAGTTTGAAAGTCCCTTCTCTGTATTTTGATTTTTATCAGTGTCAGGATTAATTGGATTTTTGGTCATTATCACAATTCCTGCATAATTGAATATAAGTATGTAAAATGAAACTTCACAGAAACAAGTCACAGCTAGAAACACATTGCCCGGTCCAGTGGTGTTCTGACTTAGCAGATCTTACTTTTTTATTGCAATTAAATGTTTATTAAATTTCAATGATTCGATTATGCAGATATTTTGAAAACTTGGTGGAAATTCCCCTTAAGAACTATGAGAGGTTTGTGAGACCTTGTGTACGCTGAGGGAGGAAAAGAACTTGCAATAAATAAGTAACATTATAAACTGAATTTAATCACCATAATTTAAACATTTCAAATAGGTAAAGCCAAAATGGGTTTGGATATTCCCTTAACCCGAGAGGTCATTGAGAGTGGTATGTGTTTATAACATTACATTATAACAATACTTTTGTTTTTACAATTTTTTTATTAATATTTTGATGCATGCAATTAGTGTTCAGTGTCAATCTTGATTATGGTTTTATGGTATTTGTAGTGACCGAGGCATACAATGAATCTCTCATCTTCAGTCCAGAGGAGAACAGGCTTTTCTTCAGCGTCAGAGAACCCATTGTGAACCGAGTGTTTTCCAATAGCTGCCAAAGAGGTTTTGCAAGCAAGTATGTTTTTCTACTGTGTTTAAATATTTTTCTCAGCTCTTCTAAACTCAGTTAGGGGTTTTTTAGGGATCGAGAAAGCCAGTACATTTCAGGGGTATTCCAAAACCATGTGTAATCTAACAGTAATACCTTAAACTTCATATTGTGGTCATAAATATGACTTCTGTTAACACAGCAGCTGAAGGCTTTTGTTGTTTTAAGGATCTTTAAACGTGTCTAAAAGAAAGATTATGCTATGCTGTCTTTCATGGTCTTTTTTTGTGAAAATATTCTGATTTGTATTTAGTCTGGCAATTATCAGATTAGAGTTGTTAAAGGCTGTCAATTAATTGTTAGTCTCTGTGTCTTACTTGAAGGGTATGTGTTCGCTCAAGATGCTGGGATGCTTGCATGGTGGTAGATGGAGGAACGTCCTTCGAGTTCAATGATGGTGCTATTGCAACTATTGGCTTACATGACGAAGACCTGCTAAGAACAGTTATCCTTGATGACTGAATTATGATTACAAAACCAGCACTTTTTTTTTCCCCCCAATTTTTTCAGATTACTTGGAGCCTTTAAGACAAAAGCTGACCCAAGGTCTAAAATGTTACTTGCTGCAGCAGATTTCTGCAATAATAAGGTTCATCTTTCTTAGAGATGGAAATGTACTTTTAACTAGTTTTACAGCTTTTGTTATTGTGAATTGGTTATTCCTGAAGCTGCTTGAAATACCTTTTTTGAATTAAAAATTGTCTTTGGAGATAGTGTATCAGTTGAAGTATAAGGCCCAACACAAATTAAAAAGCAGACAAAATGCTAACTTTGGATTGTAAATCAATGTCTGTACTACAGCACTTTCTCAAGGGAAGTACCTATTACACCCATCACAAATCATTGGAGCCATTCACTTATTATTGTTCATGTACACTGCAACACTATTATAGTATTGTATGACTCCAAAATATCAAAGATGTGCTATTGGCAGGTCTAAGCATCAAGTAATTTTTTTCATTTCTTTTGAGAGAGAACAGTGGAATGTCATTTTTTTTCTGGGTTTCATTAAAATATCAATGTTACATGCACCATGCGATAGCCTCCAATTTACACAAATGAAAACATGATCATGGGTTTTAGAAAGTACATAAAATTTATTTAAAACAAGAACATGTAAAAAACAACACTGCACATCTGATTTCTCTAGAGAAGTCAGTCATTCAAGTTTCTCATGTTCGTAATGGTTCCAAAAGTAGTACCACAGATTAATGTTTCAGGTATCTTGGTCACATAAAAAGGCTTAATATCCTGAACATGATTTATTCTCAGAAAAACAGTAAAGCTGCTGAATGTTTCGGTAAGAAATTTTAAAACCATAAACCAGCTGTTTAAAACCATAAACCATTATTTTGGCAGTTTTGAAAACACTGACTTTACCATTTTTTTTCTTAATGCATTTGAATATTTAAAACAATCTTTCATGGATATAAAAGTTTCCCATAAAAAAATTGTGCATTTACTACAACACTACAGTTTGTAGCTTCACTTCAAAATAAGCCCTTCCTGATTCATAATTTTCCCTTTGCTATCATCACTTCAGAAATGCAATGCAATTTTCAAAGAACAATGTCTCCATAACAAAACGCATTTAAATGTGAATGTCAGGATAAAACATTGTTGCCCAGGAACTGGTAAACTGATGGTTTTATTATGATGGTTAAGGAATGTTGAGGTATCCAGGTGTATAAACATGACTTAGTAGCATCCATTACAGAATTGGAAGGATAGTCACCAATGCAACAAATCATCCAACACATTGTAATTACAAAGAGGTTCTGAGACAAAGATGACGAATGGTCGAGTTTAAAACTAATGAACTCTTAAAAATTGTGATTCTGCAACTTTTAAAAGGACCCATTTGCAAAGCACTTTAAACTGTTCACTGAACAAGGCTGAAGCTTTGAAAGGATTTCATCTTTAAAAAAAAAAAAAAAGTTGGGAGGACAAAAGGTTAGTCCTGTTAAAAAAAATTAACTTTCGTTTTAAAAACCACTTTTAAAAAAAGCTTTCCAGTGGTGGCCCTTCAAGATAAAACATCTATTTGCCATCTGAGGCACGCTAAAATTCAGCTCTGTAATTTCCCTCATAGCTCCTTTGGTTTTGAAGGTTACAGTTTATATACCAGCCGGCAGTGCATTCCCCACAGAGTACGGTCTTTCCTTGTAGACAAAGTGGGTCGTGCCACATTAGAAAAAAGCTGAGTGTTGATCTGTATATGTGGCAGCCCTTTACTGAGGATGGGCAGATAGCTGTCCTGTATCAGACCGAACACCTCCAAGGTCTGCAGCTTCTCAAACTTCTCAAAATCTCTGTAGCAGAAACAAAACATCGTATAAGTCAACAATGGCACAGCAGCATTTTTTTATAATGAATAATGCATTCCATATTAGCCCTCACACACACTAGTGTAACATACATTAGAGCAGCTGGGTGAATCTGGTAGCAGCGACTCAGGGCCAAATGTCTGAGAGAGCACAGCTGCTGCAGGAACAGGAAACTGTCCGTTGTCACAAGTACACTATCACTGTAAGAAAGACATCAGCATTAGAGCTTAAAACCCTGACAATAAGGCAAACGCTTCAGTATTTTAGCCAGAACAGAGAGGCTCAGGAGGAACCTATATACTCCGAACATAACACTCCTTAACCAAGACATGACACCACAAAAAAAAATGTTCATAACTCTGTCTCTATATATCTTACCTGCTGGGTCATTGAAGTCACTTTGCACACTGTACAGATCTTACCACATTTGTAATGTTTGTACCTTTCCAAATTTCTCTTTAACTTAAATTTGATAACTTCATTGCAGTCTTATTAGTAGAATCAGGGGCTAATTTCACTACATGTACTTGCATGTGACAAAGAATCTTGAATATAAAGAATCTTGAGTAACACACCGCTTGTCCCAGCCCATACCCAGACCCCTTACCTTAAATCCAAATGTATGAGATTTGGACATCTTTCCACTAGGTTCTTTACATCTGAAGAAAGCAGAAAGAAAAACAAGACTTTAAACCTCTAAGTAAAGGAAATATTTAATAAATTCTGAACAATTAAATTTCAGCTATTAAAAGGAGTCACTTTTTACTAGAATGCATCTACTAGATATATCAATAAATTAAAAGTATTACTATATTACAAATGCATACTAAAAAGTTCAAGATTATCATAGTTTTCTCGAATATAAGTCAAAGTGTAATAATAATGAATAATGTATTGGCTAATAAAGTAGTATTTGAGTCATTCATGTAATTTTTTGTAAAATAAGCCTTTAGCAAAAATGATTTAATATGTGAAATAACTTGCTTTCAGCAACACAATGTTGTGAACAAGCATTTTCTTTACCATCCATTGTCATGTTTTGCCTGTATCCACTGATATTGAGTTGAGTGACACTTGATGGAATGTTGTTTGCAATGGCTTGAACATGGTGACTGCTGAGATCACACCATGAAACATTCAGCTCTTCAAGTCTAGATCAAAGAGAACCAGAGGCAAAATAACTGACTGCATTGATGTAGTTTTTTTTTTTTTAAATGTATCCAATGTTGGCAATGTTGGTTAAAATGGTCCTTTATTCACATACTGGGTGCAGGACAGAAGCATCTTAGCCAGAGAGTCAGAAGAGAAACCTGTACAGCCACACAAATTCAGTCGGACCAGCTCCATATTCTGAGCCAAAGAACTGTAAAACATTTAATAAAATATATTGATTAAAAAAACAACAACAAAATTGTTGACTATTCATAATGGGTGGTTTTCATTTCAACAGTATCATTCTTGTTCACCAAGTTTACATACTGGAAGATGTTGTCAGAGAGTATCAATCCCTCAAGACTGAGGTTCTGTAGCCGCCTGCAACGGGACAAGATGTCCTCCAGAACAGAAGTCTTTATAGTGCAACTAGACAGGTCCATATGCTGGACACGCAGAAGTCTGTAAAACACATGAGAAATAATTTAGAGAGGGTTGGGGGAACAGTACAGGAAAATTAGGAAAATGTGAAAGAGCCCACTACTCACTCCATATTTTTAAAACCAGGTTGACCAATGCAGACATGAGAACAACGAAGCCTCAGGACTCCAGCAGCAAGTACCTGGCCAAGTTCTGAATCTATCTGAGCTTTGCCCACCAAGTCCACGCTCTGCCACAAGGACTCATCAAAACTACATAAAAACAGATATGAGCAATTCTCAAAGACAATACATTTCACATTTTATATAATACTAAAAAAATGTCAATTTGTTTGCCAGCCAATATTATTCCGATTATAAATGATTACAGTAAATGTAGTAAACCAATGTTTTAAAATTAATTAAAAGAAAAAGAAATAGCAGGGCAAAACTTACGCCAGACGATGCCAACGCTTACAAACACGAGAGGTCCTCAAGAGGTCTTGCAGCGAGAGGCAAGACAGAATACCCAGCAAGAGTTCATCTGGGAGACTATCCCAGCACAGACCAGCTTTCAGGATGAACCAAATCAGAAAAACACAGATGTTTCACATGATGCACTTTTAATGCAACTGAAGTAGCTCAAACATGATTGCAACTATGAATGATTTAACAGTATTGGCCTAGCAGGAGTGAAGGTTTCAACCTGTGAAAACTACCATCACCTCCACAAATTTTAAACGTGTTTTTGCAACCTTTGTGCTTTTGTATTATGTTGTACAGTTTTATAGCATTTTGATAAACATGCCACTTTGTAATATTGTGTCCTGCAGAATTAGTTCTGTGGAATAAAGATCTTTGTGGTACGAAATTTGAAAAATTCATACAAACTTTGACAGCCGAAACAAAAACAGTACTGTGTTACAATTATAATAAGTAATAACATACAAAAACAGCATCTGACAGAAATTACTTCTCCTGAGCACTTACGGCCTGGGCAAATAACTGACCTGCTGAATCCTTGCTCCTCCTGGGACGTCTGGCCAGCACAAAAGCATTCTCTTTGCCTTTACCACAGGGCCTGGGTTGCTTGCGAGGAGGTGACCAATGCTGGATGAGCTCATTCGGAGTGTTCTCTTCACCATAGCATGGCCTTTCTTTCCTTTTAGTGTGAGACATGCACAGCAGGGATCCCTCCAAGCTCTCATTCAGACATGGTAGCTCCTGAAGTGGTCTGTAAAACAAGGAGTGTTTATTAGGGACCAACAAAAACTAAACATGTAAAATCTGACAACTAAATGAAAATGAGCAGCTAAAAGTAAACCTCGTATTATACTGATTGTATTATTTATACAGTGCACTTCTTACTGTTGTGTTCTATAGGTTATGCTGCTCTTACTTTCTTCTTTGGTTATGTCCACTCTGCCGCCGTATCAATGCTAGTTACCCCCTTGCGGGACTAAAAATAAAAGGTTGTATTACCTGATCTTATCAATCAACCGGGACAGAACCTTCTCTCCACTACGTCCAGTAAGGTTAGCCACCTAGCCCTACTAGTTAACACATGCTGCCTTTGTGTCTCTACAACACAAATTAGACAATTACACATCAAATATATGTAGAATAGATACGCAGTAGTGTCTGTAACTTAATAATGTAATGTGCATCGCTTCATCTTGAACGACAAAGGAAGCTAAACATCAAACTCGTGGGTTTTCATTTGGTGCCCGCCAGAACGAAGCTAACTGCCTCAAACGCGCCATCTAAAAAAACAGGACACATCAGGCTCAAGTAAGAGAAAACAGAAAATGAAATCCTAGTCATCGGTTGTTTAAATATCTCTTATATTAAAATGAAAAGCACTAAACATGTTTTGTTGTGTACAAGCAACTGAAAAAAGCCAAGGCGCCAGAAGTGCTGGAAGGGAGGGAGCTATGCTAGCCAGGTGAACTAGCACTCAATCTGAACAAATTCTCCCACTTTAACCTAACTCAGTCTCTCATAAACACACTACCGCACAACTTACGCATTACATTCTAACGTTGGTAGAAAATAAAGATATTTAAATTAAATGAAACACCCCAGTTATACAGTCAGACAGGATGAGCTCAGCCATCTATCAGGCAGTGTTTGAGCAGTTAGATATTAAACATCAAAACAACTTTTGGAGGGAGGTTAAACCTCATCAGACAAGCTTCCACAATACCCAGATACATCTGTTTAATAGCTTTTAATTTGCTTAATTTTGCCTGCATTGCCTGCACGGCTTGCTGCGTTGGTAGTAAGGACAGTAAATGCCAAAATTTGACCAAAACAGTAAACCAAAGAGATCCGTTTTGGACAGATTAGTGTTACATTGAAGCAGAAGGTCAGATATTTACCTCTCGATTGCCATCTTTTTCTCTTGATCTTATTAAAAGAGTGTTCCGTCTCTGGCCCAGAGTGGTGATCAGACCTTCTGTCCGGGCGGCACCGTTTAAACACGCAACCGCACCGCCCAGATTCAGCAAACACAGCAGAACAGAGTGTCGCCCCCTACAGACACGGAAGGAAAAATGTTCCTTGACGGAGACGACGAGGAAGCGAGTAGTAGTTGTCTGTAAAGACACACAGAGACAAAAGCAATATATACAATTTAGCAAAACTATTGGGAAGCCTGACCCCAGCAAGGATTTGAATGACATTGCTTTAAAATACATGGGCTTTATTATAGAGATTGTCCCTCCTTTGCAGATAACATTCGTTCTGTAGAGCATATATTAGGTCAGGCACTGATGTTGGACGAGAAGTCCTGGCTCACAATTTCTGTTCCAGTTCATCCCAAATGTTGGATGTGGTTTAAGTCAGGGCTCTGTGTCAATTCCCTCCAAACTGAACTCATCCAACCATGTCTTTACGGAGCTTGCTATGTGCACAGGAACACATTCATGCTGGAATAGAAACGGTTGTTCCCAAAATCCACAAAGTTAGAAGCATGGTGTTCTGCAGCATTGGGATTACCCATCACTAAGAGTAAGAGACCACCTGAATTAAACAATTAAAATGTGTCCCAATACTTTTCACCGCATTGTTTATGTGTGGTAGATGGAGAGCTTAATTTGAACTGCGCATGTGCAAATCCGCCCAGTCAGCTGTGCTCTGGTCGCTGGGTGACGTTTGAGGTTTTAGGAGGAAGGAGCATGATGGCTCTAATCCAAACGATTTTATTTACAAGGAAGATTTTATCATCTGTGCTATTTACGCAACGGATAGAAGCATTTTAGGCAGCGTCTGTATATCTCGACACAGCCGAGGTATGAACAGCCTGAATGTGACTGTATTTGGTAGCTATTTTAGCAAAACAAGGTAGAGGACGCTCTGAAATAGTTGACAGGTTTCAGATCAGTTATAACGCTCTGTCGTTTTAGATTTAGATAAATGTAATTTATTACACATTTATTATGATTTAATCAGTGCTGCTTGATAATAATCGTATTTTGTGGCTAGAATGTAATATGGTTTTGTGATTGTCCTATGTTGTTAGTATTGTTTACATTGCAAGAATAGGTTACCTATGTTAGTTCTAGTAAGGAATATTATTAAGGGGAAACATTTAAGTGCAATGGCAGGCTCCGTTAAACGAAAATCATCTTGCAACTTTATGTCTTAAGACATTGTTTCTCACCTTCAGTCTTGTAATCAGCCTCACTATATAATGAGAAAGTCATTCATCAGCTGAACTGGTGTGTTAGAGCAGTGCTAGTAGACTACATGACTGGAACTGAAAAACATTTAGAGCAAGATGATTTCTTTTTTTTGTCTTGCTCTAGTGAAGTAAAACAAAGGGGTCTTTCAGAACAGTAAACAGGACACTGGCATTTGTCAGACACCAAAGCTTGGTATTATCTTTAATTCGTTTATAGAATGCCCTCACTGTATACAACCCTTTGCCATGTATTAGGGTTTTAACATTATGCCTTACATATTTTTGTCTCACTTGTCTAATTCCACAGTTTTCAATAGTCCAGAGGATCGCAGCGGTAGAGAATGAGTGGGGCGGCGCTGGGGATAGAGATTGTTGTGGTCTTTTTTTTGGCTCTGTTCCTGCTGCATCGTTATGGGGACTTCAAAACTCAACAGCGCATGGTGCTCTTTGGCACACTGCTGGCCTGGTATTTGTGCTTTCTCATCGTCTTCATTCTCCCACTGGATGTCAGCACGGTTGGTTTTGTCTGCTGTTTAAATCTGTAGGTTACATTAATTGATTTTTTTTAATTCAAGGTGTTTTGCAGCCTAAATCATATATGTGTGAATACATGCATTTCAGACAATATACAGACAGTGCGTAATTGATCATGAAAAGCATTCTCATGAACCATCATTGGGACCAGGAAAGTCCAACCTGTCGATAGGAAATGCAACAGTCTCACCCACTGCTAGGCAAGTCTACTTTCTGTGTTTATTTCAGGCTGAATTGATGAATGGACCATCAAAATTGGTACTAAGAATTCAGCCCTTTTTCTTGTTTATGTCATGAATTTTCTCAAAATTACGCTTAATTTTGTGTCAAATGTTGGCGCACTTTGTCTTTAATAGCATTCCAAAGCCATGTCGTAAACCATGGAGCTACATTCCTGATGGAATCATGCCTGTGTTCTGGAGGGTAGTGTACTGGACCTCCCAATGTCTTACATGGTGAGAAGGCGATGTAATTTCTACCATTTTTTCACAAATCTATTGCTAATCTCACTGTACTGCATCTTGGATATATGTAGACATTCATGAGTCTGTGTGTTTTCAGGCTCCTTTTGCCTTTCATGCAGTCCTACGCCCGCTCAGGAGGCTTCTCTATCACAGGCAAAATAAAGACAGCTCTTATTGAGAATGCCATCTACTATGGAACCTACCTGTTCATTTTTGGCTCACTCCTCATCTATGTGGCTGTGCATCCCCAGTGGCACCTTTCTTGGTGAGTGTACCACTGCAGTCCCAGAAGTCTCTGGGTTTATGATTTTAAATTGCTTTCTGACGATCTATGTGATTTCCTTTCTGACCATCTTTATATGATGGTAGACCACTGTGACTATTGTATTGGATTTGTTTCTAGTGAGAACAAGTTTGTTTTCTTGTTCTGCCAATACAGCTGCTGATAAGCATGCTTAGGGACAATGACTGACAGATTGGAAATTCAATGTAAACCTGCTGCCATACCAACAAGTTTGTAAGACAGCCAGTGCTTAGTGGAAAGATTATTATTTTCACAGTTATTGTGAAAAATCCTGTATCAACTTTGGAACACTCCTTAAGCACCCGCAGAGGCTGTTGGAATGATTTGATGTTTTAATTTACCAATACAGCCTAATTTTGGTAAATTAAAGTGTCTTTTAACCAGGTATGAACTGCAGACCATAGGCATCACGGCAGCCAACACATGGGGTCTATTCCTGCTGGTGCTCCTAATGGGTTATGGCTTGGTGGAAATTCCACGTTCCTACTGGGAAGCTTCTCGTCAAGGACACCTGCTCATCAAGACCTACTTCAAAGCAGCCAAGCTTATGACTGAAAAGGCAGATGCAGAGGAGAACCTGGAAGATGTCATGGAGGTGGAGTACATATATGTGCACACATGCTGACACTAAAGTGAAAAAAGACAATTATTCTATTCCAGTGTATCCCAACCTGGGGTCCGGACCCACCCTAGGGGGGCGTGAGAGACCACAGGGGGTGTGCACAATTTTGTCTGCACTGAGGTTATCAAAATTATATATGTAGATATTAAATTTATAACATCCCAATGTCTAAAAAACTTAAAAGTGTGTGTATGTGTATAAAAACAAAAAGCTACAACTGCTCTACAACTGTTATTTTTTGCAAATAAAAGTTTGTAATGAATCACTTTTTGTGCATCTGTGTGGGTAGGGGTTGGGGTTGGGGGTCCTGACTTGTCTTAGACACAGGCAAGGGGGGCTTCAAAGAAAAAAAGTTGGGAACCACTGTTCTATTCTATTCATTCTTTCACTACATTGTATATTACAGGAGGTGAGAAAGGTCAATGAATCCATTAAGTATAACCATCCTTTCAGAAAATACATCGACACTATTCTTAGAAAGGTATGAAGAGTAAATCAAGATATTTGTGTGTATGTACTTTTGCATAAGGAAAAAAGCAACCTGCTATCCATGGCTGATTAAACACTGTAACCACTTTTCTCACTTAGTGCCCGGTTGAATATCAAGAGAAGATGGGGAGAAATATGGATGACTATGAAGACTTTGATGACAAACAAAACACCTATCCCAGTGAAAGGAGTCTAGTGAAACTTCACAAGCAGGTGTGAAAAGGAAATCTCTCTCTATTGCTGGTCAAAATTCATCCCCTTAATTATTGTATAAAACCAAACATGTGTTTTCTGAACACTTGTAATGCATTTTTCAAATTTTGTCCTTTAAATCTGTGGTAAGCGCCCAAATTCAGCAGGGGATCAAATAATTGTTTCCCCTTTTGTATGTGTTAGTGCATTAACGTGCATTTTCAAGTCGACTTATCCGTCAAAAAAGTCGAAGACGAGTCAACTAGTCGTTTGATGACCTCACCACACACGCAGCATGCACATTTTACAGAGATAATCTCCCACAAATGACAAAAGCAGTAACCAGAAAAGGAATTATGCAATCTCTTATTTTGTTTTCCATGCTTATATATACTGCATGCATATTTGGTAGCAAAAGCAAAAGTGGTTAAATACTTGTTTACACCTGCAGAATATGTCATAAACACTTGGAATATGTAGAATCAATTGCTGTCAGCATATGTTGATTTGTTTTTTTTTAGGTGATTTATGCTGTCCAGAGGCATAACCGCACAAGTGTGCAATGGCAGATTCTTCTTGACCAAGCCTTCCACCTAGAGGATGTTGCTAAGAATGAAACCAGCTCATCTTGTCAGTTTGTTCATAGCTTTGCACCCTCAGAGCCTGTAACCTGGGTCAGCCGCTACATTTACACACCTACAGTGGGTCAGTGCTCCAGTAGATATATGTATAGTATATATATATATGAAACATTTAATTTGGGAAAGCATCATTATTAGCAACAAAATGGTTAATATACACACACCAGCCACAATAATAATATAATCTCTAACCCTTCCTACTATTAAATTCTTCTTTGGTCTACTGCCACTGTGTTTTTTCCTAGAGTGGTATTGGGAGTGCATGCTGAAGCAGTGGTTTTACCGTGTGCTGGCTGTTCTCCTGTCACTATTTTCTGTGGCAGTGGTTTGGTCCGAATGCACCTTCTTCAGCACCAATCCTGTCCTCTCACTCTTTGCTGTATTTATTCAACTTGCAGAAAGGGATTACAACTACTTATACATTGAAGTAAGCTCAACCAAGCTCAGTATTTGAAGCGCTACATTTAAATCCTTCATAGAAGTTAGATACTTGCTATATTACTACTTCCTGTATTACATTTATGCAATAGCAGACACAGCTTGAGATTAATCCAACCCGAATATGAATTTACTCTTCTAGATGGCGTGCTTCATCACAATCTTCTTCCTATGCACTTGTGTATACTCCACTGTGTTTCGCATCCGTGTCTTCAACTACTATTACCTGGCCTCTCATCACCAAACTGATGCCTACAGCCTTCAATTCAGTGGCATGTATGTTGTCTGAATGAATTTGCTGAGAAAGTGTCCTTTTATTCTTCAGAGTTTTTGAACAGACTTTTACCTCGTATGCTGTGATCACAATAATGTTGTCTAAATATCAGTTCCTGTGCTACAGGCTTTTCTGTCGCTCGACTCCTCCCCTCTGTCTGAACTTCCTTGGACTGATCCACATGGACTCTGCTATCTCTCACCAGGCAAAGGAGCAGACAGCATACACTTCTGTGAGTACTGACCACTTCAAAATGTGAAAACCAGCCATATAGAGTAGTACCTCTCAATGATAGAGTACCTTATGCCTTACACACCTGATTTAACTAATGTGCTATTTACCTTTGTGTTGTAGTAGGTATCAAAGCGGGGAAGACATTTAAACATGATTGGCAGTGGAAATGACTGCTTTAGAACATTTTGGAAAATTTAAATGACATAATGAATTCTGTTTAAGTCACCAGGTTTATTTTTGATTATATGGAGTATTAACAAGAGCTCTCACATTCTGTTTTAGATCATGGGTTCCATGCGGGTTCTCTCTTTTATTGCCAATGGCTTCTACATCTACTATCCCATGTTGATAGTCATTCTTTGCATTGCTACGTACTTCAGGTCTGTTAAAACAGATGTTGATGTTTATATGATTTAAAGATGTATTAATATTGATATTTATATAATGGTGATGTCTACATGTATGCCACCGCAGAGATCTTATATTTTCAAAAACCTTTACATACAACTAATTTTTGAGCAGCCTTGGCACCCGCTGTCTGAACCTTCTGGGCTTCCAGCAGTTTATGGGAGATAATGAAATGACCTCTGACCTAATCGATGAGGGCAGGGAATTGATTCGGCGAGGTGAGTCTTTCTTGGATAAAGTTATCTGTATACGTATCAGAATAAAATACTGAACAATTAACTGTTTTGTTATAAAGAATTTTTTATAAAAAAGTTTTTTATCTTTTTGTCGTTTACTGCTCTCTTACCTACAGAAAGAAGAAAACGTCAAAGGATAGAGGATGGAGAAAACAGAAGAAGAGTTGAGTTCCTATGTCTATAGCTATTACTTTGAGGATTTTCATATTTGTATTCTTTCTGTCAACATTTTCTTTCTCATATTCATATTTTCTCTCAGCATTGAATTTACCTAAAGTACATCAAACAAAACTAAGATCCTCATTAATTCTTTAAAACTGCATCTTGAGAAACCATTTAAACTGGTTTCTCTGTTCTAAAATCTGAACTTGTAAAGGGCTGAACCTGTAAGGGGTAAAGAATGGGTAAGTTAAAGCAACACTTGTTGGCCTCACAACAATCAGCTTCAGTCACATAGACAGGTGTAAACATCTCTACTCTCTTTGTTCTATGGTAGTACATTTACAAATATGCTAAAAAGCATGGTTAACTGTGTAATTGTATTTAGAAATAACCATAAATATATGAAATATTACTTGTGTAAATATGTCAGATATGAATAAAGTCTCTGGTTTTTCTCTGTGTCAGGAATGGAGAGAACGCTATGGGCAGAGAGACGAGGCACCAGCCAGGAACCGAGGCTCCATTTCAGAGATGAAAGAAACTAATTACGCTGAAACAGTTAACTCTAACACAAACCGACGTGCGTTTTATACCCTACCCAAATTGTCTTTTGTTTGTGTTCTGGTACGCTGACTTTTTGTATTCATGCATTTGTATTTTTAACACTCTTTCCCAGAAGCCAAATACACTCGCAGTGGCAGTCGTTCAGGGAGGGATTGCATTGAACTGCTGCAGGATGCTGAACCCTTGGACTTCAATTCAGAAGCACTCACTGATGACCCCTTGGAAGCAAATTCTAGCAGGTTAGATGAATAAATAAATTACCAGCTTGTTAATCAATATTACGGTATTTGGAAATTGACTTCGGATTGTTGTAAATTACTACTATGATATTGATTATTGTTTGATGTTTCATTCTGCCAAAAAGAGAAACATTTTGCATTATGGATATGGCCATGAAACTTTTAAGTTGAACTTATTCAACTTAAAATTACCTTATTAATAAATTATAAAAACACCCACAGAAACTCTCATCTGGCTAGAATGATCACATCACACAGTGATCATCCTAGCCA
This sequence comes from Brachypetersius altus, assembly GCA_037974465.1. Lineage (NCBI taxonomy): Eukaryota > Metazoa > Chordata > Actinopteri > Characiformes > Alestidae > Brachypetersius > Brachypetersius altus. The sequence continues at coordinate 5,801,125 of JBBPDB010000023.1, read as the reverse complement.
GATGAGTCAGATGAGACTAAGGCTCTCCCCTGGCTCTCTACAGAAGGAAAAAAAAGTGGCACGCACCTATAAAAGCGTCCCGAGCCAGCATTTTGCCCCATAGCTCGGCTGATGATCATCCTAGCACTGCAAAATTTTCCCCCAGACCTATCAAACGTAGCCGGTGACATCGCTCCTGTGAGCACGGACTTTCCAAGCCACATCACTCTGCAGGGCGAGCACCCAGCCACACCAAACTTGACATGCCGGTAGATCTCCGTGAGACCTTTCCAACGAGCCCTTGTTTACCCCCTAGACCATGGGGATCCGGAGTTATTAACCCAAAACTTTCCCTCATTGTTCTCTATGGAGAGCATGGAAAAAACGTGTTGTTTGCCTGCCAAGTTTTGAGCCGGCTAAAACTGAACATTTTGCCTTGTAGCTCAGCCAGGGAAAAACCTAGCAGCACAAAATTTTACAGGGGCCCTCAGCTCCACGAGACCTATCAAACGAGGCCGGTCACAAAGTTCTCCTCCGCAGAGAACTGATGCGATGGTCTTGTGAGCACACTTTAAATTATTTATTTAAAAGTTACTGTGTTTATTTTTTCTCCCCCTGTAGTATCGAAAATAGTATCGAGTATCAAATACCATTGGTATCTAGTTTGAAATTTCAATATTGTAACAAGCCTGCAACTTGATTTCTGCAACATGTAGATGCATTCTGAAATTAACACCTATGCTGTCAATTCAAATGAGCAAGGCATTTTTTCTTGGTAACAGATACATGATCACCAGAAGAGAACCTACATTTAATGATTTCTATGCTTTTCATGGGTAACTGCACTTACTGTCTTCCTCTCTGCTACAGACACACAGGGGGGAGATATCTGTCTATGTCATCCTCCCAGAGCCGAATCTTTGATGATGTGTGAAAGACATGCCAGGAGGGCAGAGGTGAAAAAAGGTGGTGGTGATGTATTTATCTGCTGAGTATAGGGAATGATTTTGGATGAACATTGTCCTTTTTCCCTTATGAATGTAGAATGTTACTGTATCTTCTGTACAGACAGGTATGGGGTATTTCCTAGTGCACTACTGTATCAATTTGGAAAGTACGTATGTAATTGTACTGAACACATACACACACAGGTCTCAAGTGCCAGGTAGTCAGTTTGTTACATATTAGACTTTTTTCTCCTTTCAGAGAAGCTTCATTTCAGGTAGGAAAGTCAGTTACTTGTATAGACTTAAATGGCCAAGGTCATGCTAGACTTCGTCCACTGAATAGGAATCTACAGTAGACTTAAGACTATCTAAAAGGTGCATTTCATTTAAATGTTGGATGTCTACAAGAGTGTGTATTTAACTTTAAAAATATGTCATTTTATCCTCAGTGCTAACTGGACTTATTTGTGAATTGAAATATTTAATTTATATGCAGTGTTTGAGAAAGAAGTTGGATCCAAAAAATGCATCTTTAAGAAAGTAAAATGCTTTTCAAATTCCATCCATACAAAATCTGTGCACAGATGTATATAACAATGCACATTAATCTTATCTAATATCTATTCTCATTCCATTGCATAGTAGTAATAGTATTGTGCTGTTGGTGTATGTTTCTTGTGACATTGCACACAGAATTGGTTTGTTGAAAAAGCATCGTGGGTGGTGTGCATCTTCAAGATCATGAAAAAAAAAAACCCAAATGAATCGCACAGTGAACCTGCTGTTTTTATTTTCTGTCATCCTCAGTCACAAGGACACATAATTATTTGTAAAGTGAAAGAAATAGTTTTTATTGGTCAGTATTTGTCACATGTCTTATGGTTAAGAAGTTGTTTAAACACATACAGTTACTCATCTAGTTGGTTGTTTGTGATAAGTGACTTTGTTATTTACTATGGTAATGCGTCCCATAGTCGGAAAAGAAGGAATTAACTTACATACCATTTTTCACTGCAAAAAATAAATTCCTGGCTGTGGAAAAAGTAAATTGTGACACAGTTGCATAAAGAATAAAGTTGGAAGGCAGTGATGAGATGTTTTTGCCCTGTTGCAATGCTGATTAATTCATTTCATTCACCTCTTATCTTTTGTCAGAATGGCAAATTAACATTCACTTTGTTGTCAACAGCATAGCATTTTCCAATGGCTTAAACACTTACCAGGAATCCCAGGTGTATGACATAAACTCTAAAACTTTCTTGGACATGTAAATACCTCAGTTTCTTCACTCACATTTGTACATTTTTGTATGCCTTCTCTGCTACGTCTGTTTCAAATGTTTTATCAAAGCTCCTGGGCTTTTTAAAACCCTTCTATATATGTTTCCATAGAAACTTTGTGTCAGCTTTCTGAGAAAATTATAATACTAAAGTCTGCTCTCACTTTGTTCAGATTTACAAGAGATTTGTCTTATTTAACTCTTAAATGATCTAATTCCCTGTATATTTAAGAGAACATTGTTTTGGTTTCTTACATGAATGATTGGACCACAATGTCAGTGTTTGATTTAGTGTGAAATATTGATGAAGACCACACAACCACACATGCTATTAATGCTGGATTGTTTTGTTACCTAGTGTTGATCCTCTGTTTTGAATAGTGGTACACTCCATAGAAATATACTTAATATAATCTGTAATTCTGAAAATGACAATAAAAAATGTAATACATCTTAATAATAAAGATTTTTATTATTTGTATCTTTCCAGAGGCAAGACAGCAGCTGTAAAAGTATGTTTTATGCAGAGATATAGTTTAATTATACACTAAATCAGCAAATACCATTAAAACAACCTGCCTAATATTGTGTTGGTCCCTCTTATACTACAAAAACACCTCCACAAGCACTCCACAAAACCTCAAGACCTATGAAGGTGTGATGTGGTACCTAGCATGAAATTTTAGCAATTGACTGCTTAAGTTCTCTGAAGAAGAACTCCATTCCTGCTGAAAGTCCACTGCCATTAGGAAATACCATATCCGCTGGTCAGGACTGCTTTGAGCGCATTGACTGGAACATGTTTGGAGAGGTTGC
>JBBPDB010000023.1:5702061-5721995 GCA_037974465.1 Brachypetersius altus | reverse complement strand
CCCTGTTTCATTTAAGCTTCAGTTGCCCCCCGATATGAAAATTCACCCTGTGTTTCATGTTTCCCTCCTTAGGTCTGTCCATCCTGGTCCCCTGCACAAGGGCGATGCGGCCATACTCCAGCCCACCGAGTGCGTTCCCTGTTAGACTCACGTCGCAGAGGTGGACTGGAGTACCTAGTCGATTGGGAGGGGTACGAACCTGAGGAGCGGAGCTGGGTCCCGGCTCGTGACGGCCTCAGCCAAGAGCTGGTGGATTAATTCCATCAAACGCATCTGGATTGCCCGGCCCTGCATCCCCGGGGCTGTCCCCCTAGTCAGCCGTCGTTCCTGCGCCCCATTGGGCGGCGACGTGTACCTGTTAATCCCCAGGTTGGGATTGGGCCTAGAGAGGGGGGTACTGTCACGGTCGCCTCGCCCTCCCCCTGTAGATTCCGTTCCCCGTCCCCTGAGTATTAGTTTTCGTTATAGGTCATTTTTTTATCACGTACCCAGTGTTTCTGTTTCTTCTTTACTTTCATTCCTGTCTCCGTTCCCAACCTTCCCATATCCCAATCCACCTCCGTTCCTCCCTTTCGAGTCCCCACGCATCATTTGTATCATGTCCCGTCCAAACGAGTTTCACCTGCTCCCAATTTAAGTTCACTATTTAAACCCCAGTCTGACCCCTGTCCAGTGAGTCGGTATTTGTTCTATCCTTGTGTGTGTATGAGTACCTTGTGTGTATCTTGTTGATCCTGGTTGTCTCCATGTCTTTAATGTTTGTTTTGCAGGCTCGTGCTTCATCTGTTTGATTTTGGTGTTTGCGCCCTGAGCTGTCTGATTTGGTGCACTGCGTTTTCTCTCGCCTGTTTGCGAGTACAGCCCTGCCTTTTTGTTTGTTTTTACAACCTTTAAGCATGAGCCTTGCCTTTTGTTTTCTTGTTTCTGATTGTAAGTTTTGGTTGTGTTTCTGTTGTATTTTTGAGTCGGGGTCTGGTTTTCTGTTGTGCTTTGTTTTCCTGTGTTTATACTTACTGTCACGGTTTGGCCTGTGGCGGGCTAGCGCCACTGATTTAGTTTTCTGTTTACCCGTTTTTCTTTTGGTTTCTCCCTGCGTGTGTCGTTGCCTTGTTTACCTTGGTTCTGTCTGTGTCACGTTGTTTAGGTTCCCCCGTGTCTGGATTATTGGTTCCGTTTCCTGTTCCCTGTATCACGTGTCTGGTTCCTCATGTGTCTCCTGTTTCGTTAATCAGCCCTCACCTGTATCGTATCGTGTCTGTGTATTTATACCCCATGTGTAGTTCAGTCTCCTGTCGGTCATTGTCCTCCTTTCCCTTTGCGTGTCCTCATGCCCTCACTTTTCCCCTGCATGTACTTTAGCGAGAAGCCTTTATATTTTGAGACGGCCCCCGTGCCCTTTTGTTTTGTCCTTTTACAAATAAAGACCAAGCAGCATGACTTCCAGTCTTCCAGCCTGTTTACTCCCAAGAGGCAGTTCAGGGTCCTGGGGATTCCTCCCCGGGCCTCCTGACACTTATGTTCTGTTCATTAAACTGTCCCTTTGTTTTTGTATAGCCTTGCGTCCTCCCCTTTCCCTTCCATACACCCACCATGACAATATGTAATACATTTAATGTTGTGTGCTATTTTCTCATGTGTAGTATCACTATTTATGTCACTACTCATGTCACTGCTTTTTCAAAGGCATTATTCTGTGCAGTATTACACTAATGTCACTATTATATGTAATAGCAGATTTGGTATAAAGTGCATCCCCAAACCACTATTTGTTTTACTAGCAAACAACTTCAACAGTAATTAATTTATTTATATACAGTATTTATATCCACCTTCACATATTTTATTTATATCCACATTTATATATAGTATTATATATCTGACTACATCTCACCAACATTGCATGACCTTTCTAATCAAGTTGCTCAAAATAATTAGAGATGTATGATATATTTATACCTTTATCATATGGATTTTCTGCCCTTTTTTACTATTGTGTGTGCTTCCATGTCAGGTGCTTTTCTGGGTAATGTACATTATGTGATTGCTGAAAACAGGTTTAATAAAATACTGTGTAATCACATATCGTGGTTAATGTATAACTATACCTAGATTGCTTTGTGTTTTACTATATTACATAGACTTATACTGTTCATAAGAATGCTTCTGCTTAAATCCTACAAGGCAGTAACATTTATTTATAAAGACACAATACATTGATAATGAACACAAAAAATATATACCGAGTACTCCTTCTACACTGCTAGGACAACAAACATTAGAATGGTCATATTTTTATATGGATTAGCTTTTAAATTGATAGCTTATCAGATGAAAAACATGTGGATCTGAAAAAAAATATTTTCTCAACAATTGTATACAGAACAACCATTTTATCAGGAGGAAAAGTTATGATTTTATTCTCTGCATTTATATATTCTTTGTTTTCTGAAATGCATTTTTAAATGCATTAAAATGCATTATTTTCTAAAACAACAGATTTTGTGGCAGTGAAATATAATGTGCCTTTTTGCTAGTATTATAACATAGTATAAACAATACCAACAACAGTTTAAGAGAATATTTCGAGCTGTGCATATAAAATGAAAGAACATTTAATACAGAATATGCACCTCATAGATTCAGAGAATACGTGGCAAGACATTTCAGTGATAAACATAGTAATACATTGTAATACGTACAGACATTTTCAGCAATAGCGCAGAGAAGCAACTTGTTTAAAATGTCACTTAACCATTTTCATTATGTTGAATGTAGTGAATAGGATGAAGTACAAAACCCAGACTAATCTAAATGATATAAATTACAGTAAAAAACTGGCATAAATCTAATACGTTTATAACTTAAATGCACTGTGAAGATGGCCATCTCTTAAAGTAAATACATACATGGAATATTGTACTACTGAGTAAATTAAAGGTCACTAAACAATATCAATGTCAATGTGCAAAACAGTCCATTCATACACAATATGCTTCATGTGTTCACAGTGAGTAAAAAAGAAACATGACAAGTAGCAACAAACGCGTACACAGCAGAGAAAGGAAGCGGAAGTAAAGAGAGAGGTTTGCATGTTCATACATACTGCTCCTTAGGAAAGGTGTACGAGGAGATGGGTCCGGGCATTGTGGGGTAGGTGAATGTGCTCTGAGTGCCGTGATGGGTGTAGGGGTTTTGGGGAAGAAAGGTGAGCGGTGGTTGGATAGGGGGAGAGTGCTGCTCCAGATAATCATCTTTGTTACACGCCAGACGATAACTCACATAATCAGCTGTGTTCGGGAGCTCATCATATAGCCTCCCTTGGCTCTGTATAACAAAGACACAGTTGATTAGAGAGTGAGATCTACAGTAGATAGATACATGAGATCTTCAGACATTTGCTGGGCATCCTGAGCCTCAGTCATCTTCAAAATGTCCATAGTTGCCCTAGGTACCCTATTACACTCAGTGAGGAGAGCCCTGTGTTTTCTCTAAATATTACTTGCCAGGTTGAAGTGGCCATGTTTTTATCTTATTTTTTACCATCGTAATGCCCAAAGGTGAACAAATCCTTGTGAAATTTTAACATTTTTAAGCATTGAAATTAAGCATTATACTTTAAGATAATCTATATTACTAAGATACTCATTCATGCTACTGTTAATGATTGTAATCCTACACATTTTAGAGAAAAATCATCCTCGGTATCTAATTATGGCAAGTTAAATATGATACATAATACATTTCTCAGATATAGTGCCATTATCTACATTCACCACTCTCTCTCACTTCAGTTTAGTTTGCCAGAGAGAATATGTGATATAAAGACACTGAATCTCATCACTCCTGGCTAAATGTAGTAATTAAGGTTATGTGATCAGTGCTTTCTTTATACTGCAAGAAAAGAACTGAAGGGAAACATAAACACATTTGAAACACACACACATTCACATATGAAACTGCCACGCATGCATCCATGCTACTGAAAACTCACACACATATATATGAAACACGTATACACATACAAATGAAAAGGACTCACACATATGAAATGCTTATACAGATACACACGAAATTGATTCACGCATGTATGAAATGCTTATGTGATGCATGTGAAATAGATTATTATGTAATAAAAATAAATTCATATAGCATAGTGAGGCGTTTCACATGTTGATATGCATGAAAACATTTCAGTATATCCGGACGGTGTTTCACTATATCTGGAAGGCGTCTCAAATCTTAAGCGGGATCCCTGTGCGGGGAGCTCATCCTGGCAGATTTAAACAGGGACCAGGGATGTCACTAGGCTTGAAAGACAAGGGGGGCTTAGCCCCAAGGTTGCAGATTTGAGACGCATTCTGGATATACTTATATGAAATATGTTGTGCGAGAAAATATTTGTGTGTGTGAGTCCATTTCACCTGTATCTGTAGGAGTGTTTCATATATGTGTGTGAGTTTTCAGTAATATGGATGTTTGCGTGACAGTTTCATATGTGAATGTGTATGTGTTTCAAATGTGTTTGGGTAACAAACGCCACTCATAAAATAGTCTAGTCTCTTAACCAGTAGGAGGCACCATCCACACACACATGTACTGCAGCCACAAGCAATTTAAGTAATCTCTGAAGCTCCAGTGCCTCCATTCACTTTAGTGAGCAGGCTAATACATTAGTGCATCTTTTCATAAGAAAAAATAAACACTCAGCAAGTGAGTGCTGTCTTGCCTGGAAGTCATCAGCCGCTTTCTTTTTAGAAGAAGGCTTTTTATGGCCTGGAGAAGAGTTGCCCCTGTTAAAGAAGAACGTCAGATAGAGAAGTAAATTACAGGTTTCAAAAGCTGTACAGTCTGTCTAATAAGCTTGCCTCCAAATGTCAGATACTAACATGGTTGATGACATTTGGCTTAATATACCTTAATATATTGATATAACAGCGTCATATTAATGACAGAATATAACATCTTCCATGACAAATTTATGGCATAGTCATGTGAATGTCGTGCAGCATTGTGCAAGTGAAATGCAAGTTTTACACTTTTACAGTACTCTACATTTACAATGCATATTTGTAACATTTAGTGAAAGGCTGTATTTGCTAAATCAAAGCACCATAAATATTTATGAAGAAGTACCTACTGACGTAAGCTTTTATATTTGCTTATATTTGCTTTATAAAGTGAGACAAGACAGGGAAACACCCGAATTACAATTTATTTGATACTTTAGATACTGGAAAAGCATTTGTTCATAATGACAGCTTCAAGATGCTTTCTGTGTGAAGCAACTAATCACCTGAAGTGCTGAGTTATGTGAATTCTGCCAGTACCATGAGATGAGAAACAACTCCACAATGTGATACTCTTACCTCCAAATTCACTGTTGGTACAATGTTTTTCAGATGATATGCAGTGCCTTTTCTTCTTTAAACATGGTGTGTATTATGACAGGTAAAATGTTGGCCTCATCTGACTAGACTACATTCTGCCAGTAGTTTATAAATGTGTCCAAATGTTGTGTTCTTTAACATGTCTTTTCCTCAGTAAGAGTCTTTGCTGATTGAGTGAATATCCTGTTTTTTTTTGCTGTAACAATTGTGCCTGTTGCCTCCAAGCCTATCTGGAGCTTTTTGAGCTCTTGTACGTTGCCGATTGATGGTGTAATGATTTTCTGTCCACTTCCGGATAATGGCCTTGTGTTTCTTACTGAAAGATTCAGAAGTTTTGAAATGCGTCTGTAACCATGCAATGTTAATTTGTCCAGATAGGAGACAGAATTATTTTCTGCTTATGGATTTCAGCTGGTTCTTGCCTTTCCTTGCCTTGCTGTGCTACATTTTCTTAGTGTTTTCAATACTTTTGTCATTCCACTATATTACACATAACTTTGTTTTTTTTTACTTTGTGAATTCGTGATGTTTGTGGAAGTTACTACCAGTGTCTGATGAACATTTCATATGATTAGCCTCATTGGAAATATATTTACTGATGGTGACACATTCAATACTTATCTCCCCCACTGTATTCACTCAAATATTAAGTATTAGTCCATTAAGGTTTTAAAACCTATTACAACACATTATATCCTGAACATTAAAAAGTTGTTTGTATGACATTTTGGAGAGTTTCAAAATATGCAGTGTTTTCCCTGTGTACATATGACCATATGTATTGCTATATTGGTGTATTATGTAAATTGCATGGTACCTACGAGTCATTGTCATTTTCAGTTTGTTTGTTTCTCTGCTGTTTGTTGACCAAGAATGCAATCCCTGCTATACTCAGGATCACGCCTAGGGCAACCACCCATCCGAGGACTCCCATTACCCTCTCTGCTGCACTCAGTGGCAGTGGGTTCTCTGTGAGAAAACACAGAAGCTTTGTGTTTGCTGACCAACTTCACCATACACAATAAACAACATATGCCAAACAAACAATAAAGAGTAAAGAAATGTTGTTTCACATTATTTTTGTAAGTCAACAATAAAAGACTTAATGAAATGCCTCTGAAACATCTTTTACCTACTTTTTTACTGTTCAGAATATTGTACATGCTCTATTGTTCTGCATTGTGTTTAAATAGACAGAACAAAGCATACATGCACTTCCTGCTGGCATATGTGAATTTACTTTGTGCCAACTCACCCCTGAGAAATTAGGCCTGCCATGAATGGCATTTCCCTTAGGTCACAGTGTACATAAAACAACCATGATGTCAATCCTAACCAGTGTAAAGCTTGTATGGAATGCTGTAATGGATGTAGAAAGACAATGGTTAGTGGGACAGTGTTTTCACCAAGGGCAAAACAATGGCCAGTCCAAATACTAAATGCCTGCAAAGCAGCAACGAATATTTGTCTCAAATAATTTCTAATGTGTCTTTATTGCTGTTTGCAACTGTCAATATTAAACAATACTAAATAATAAACATAATACTTGACAGTATTATGTTTATTAACATAATAAACATAATACCCCCCCCCCCCTCTCTCTATTCACAACCAATTAAATGGTCGCTTTACAAGAGATGAAGAAATATAATCAGATTTAATTCCATTTTAGTCATTTGGTAGAATTTTTTTCTGTGAATTTCTCATGAAATGTTCACACAATGTAAAAGGCAACTGGAGTGATGAAATGGTATAACATGGATTTAACGAGACAGCAACATTGTTTATTCTCCCCACACATGACTGCAAAAAATATTTTTACAATAATTTATTTGTTTTTTATATTCTTGAGCCACAAAGCTTCACAAAACCATATGCAGACTACACTCAATGTGAGCACACAACGCAGTGTATATACAAAGAAAAAGCAGGCAGTGCAGTAACAACTATCATCAAACGCCAATGGAGCTATACATCAGTGATTTGCAAAATCAGTCCTAGAACGCCCTGGACCTGCAGATTTTCAACTCGTCCCTGCCCCTTCAAACTTGATACAGCTCATCAGATACTTATCATGCTCTTCATGGCCTCGATCACATTTGTTGTGAACCTGAAACTGTGCAGATCATTGGGACACCGGGACTGGCATTAAAAAAACACTGCTATACATAATAATGACATCTACACAAAAATTCGATTCACATGATTTTGTTTCACAATACTGACACCATCAACTGCATGAATGACCAATAACTATATAATGTTCTACAGTACACTGTTCTACATATAACCATACAAACATTTTGAACTATTAATATTCATGTACAGGAACGTTTTTATTCACTGAAATTACACCTCGAATAGGATGTACTTTTAAATGAATTCAATATAATGGAGCTCTTACTATCTTTTGGTAAAACCTAACTAATAGTGGACCACAGATTTGGCAGCATCCAGCTGAGCAGGAGGTGAAACAAAAATACTCTGAAACTCTGAAATACTGACCATATCATAAAGCTGATATAGCTATACTAACACACTCCAAACCACATTCAACCTGTCAGCCTTTAAAAATACATTGTCCTTTTTTGGGAAAACTATAAATGCCAAGGAATAACTTATTCCATTTTTCATGTGTCTTAAACAAAACCTAAAACACTCACTAGCAATCCATTATCTAACTCATTAGATTCATTCATTTAAGCACTGATACAGTACAAAATCTTTTCATGTCAAACCCATGTCAAAACTACATAAAAGTTTAATAAAGATAACAGATCTTTACACAGTTTACATCTACATAAATTTATTTTTATGTAGATGCAATAAATACACAAAACCTTTAATTTTCTATACGACAGTTTTGATGTTTTGCTTGTGTTTCTTGTTTAATCTGGGAATTAAGTATGCTAAGATGGGTATGCAAAGCCAACTGACTGTGCAAAATTCAGTGAATGTAAAAGGTTACTCTTTTGGCAGTAAATCATGATTTCATCAAATAAACGATACACACACATGGAAAATTATCTGCATCCGACAAATAAACATTTCAAACTGACATTTGATTATACATTTGTTGTTCTAAGGATGACCACATGCCAATGCTATCCCAGTTGGGTTGCAATCGGCACTGATGGATATATACATGAAAAATACATGAAAAATACTTGATATCAAGTCCCACACTACAAAAATGTATATCATGGTTTTACTATAGTTTATGATGGTTTAGGTCTATATCGAGGTATAAAGTATGCATAGGCTTACCAAGGATGCAGGAATATCCCTTAACTTTGAAACTTTAGACAGCTAGCCTACACAGACAACACAGCAAAAGGTGATTTAGGGACTTCTGCATTTTCACTGAAATGTGACTGAAAGATCCCTGACTGAGTGGTTTACACTGGGTTTACACTGTTTGTATGTTATCTGCACTTATCTGTGACACACCAGTATAAAGATGATGACAATGCTCATACATTAGGACATTTGAACTAGTATATGACCTACTGCTACACTAGATTATTATTTACAAATTACTTTTAAAAGTGAATGTGACTTACAATCCCGTAGTCAGTCAACATACAGTAACATACTTGGGTTGGTCTGGAGTTCCAAAAAGAATTACTGAATTATTTTAATACAGCAAACACTGCCTGTTCACCTTTAAAGCAGTCAATCACATTCACTCAAAAAGGATTGAAAAACAATGGATTTACCAGTAATGCCATTGGCTGTCTGCCTCTCATAGGGATATACAGATGTGTTTATGTGTTTATATATTAATGTGTTCTCCAGTGTTTTACCCCAAATGCCCTACTTTTCTACATTTAGAATAATGACCTGGAACCTGGCCCATCGTTAGGCCATTGTTTCACTGTGTTAATATTTAATCTTAATCCCCGACAGTTTCAAGGTGCTTTTGATATTATCAAAATGAAAACATTAAATGTCTGTTAACTGGTCTAAAACACATTTTAATTAAGATAAACAAAGTATGTTGATTGTTACTATAATATTTGTCTCAGCAATATCCCAAAATGTTTTACTTTAATTAATTCCATTTAGGGGCATATACGCGTCAAAATAATCCTTTTCTTGGTACAACAATACTAGAAAAGCTTGCAGCATTTTCTACTTTGTGCTTCACAGAATCTCAGTTATGCCTAGTGAGTGTTCTGGGAGCACTGATGAATCACTGCAATTTATGATATCAGACAAATATATGGTCACTGCTTCTTTCTTCTTTATGTTTCTCTTTTTGTTTCTATGTTTGAATGTGGGTTTATAAATTATGCAATTTAAACTACTTACATTGCTTTTAATGATTGATCGCTGCAGAACAATATGTTCTTTGCAATGTGATGATGACATTTTGAACAGAGCCAATACTTAAACATATTTAGGAGCTGCAGAATAAACAGTAGTGTTGGTGGTGCCATGAATAGCTACATTTGTTTGCTCTTTGAGATCTCTTAATGGAGCAAGACTGAACATCAGAGATCCAGAACATCTAATAGCCCACTATTTCCTTGTTTTGCTCTGCTTTACACTGTGATGGGATTGCATTCATTTTCTGATTTTGGGTTTCTAACCATGTATGTAACGAACATAAAACAGGCTTATGAGAATGGTATCTATCTGCCACCAAATGTTTTTAAAAGGGCACCACAGAACTACAAACTGCTTTTTTCTACATGACAGCCACATTTTGCTTTTCCCTTGCATTACATACACATGCATTGTCCTGAGCCCCAAATCTATATTATGCACTTTAGCTGTTATATTGATCTCTATCACAAATAGACAATGTAAAACATGTGTATCTTGGTAATGTAATAAATAATTATGTATCCACATTAATGTTCACCTTATCATAGCATATACACTCCTCAAATTCTCACCACACTCTCTTACAAAACAGATTTTTGGTTCACCAGTGGCCCTGTTTTCTTTGTGTTCATGAGTGTAATGTTGACCATCTGAAGTACAGCTGCTTCTTTAGAAAGATGATCAAGATTTAAAAGCTTACTCTGCTGTTATAAAAACACCACCATTATCTAGTAAGTTACAATTCATGCACACATTACAAGCAGCAGTGCAATATTTTCACAGTACATAAACCATTTGCCAACCAACAGCCATGTAATTATAATGTCCTAAAAGGTGTAGAATTTCCTTAAATCTTTGTGTCTGCCAGATCCTCGCAAACTACAAACTGATCCAAATTTCCCTCAACTGTCAGTCAGAGGTCTTGATTCCAGATTTATAAGTGCATTCAAACCACATCATATGATTCAAACCACAGCAAATGACAGTAAATATGACTCAGATTGGACAGGATTTACAGTAATAGTCACCAGGGGGTTAGAGGAAGTACGGAATGTATTGAAGATGGTAAATAAATCTGTGGTATGTTCTTCTCACACATACCACTCTTCTTTGGATATGACAGATCCATCCATTTGAGAAACCATATCCACTGAGATTTCCACTTCAGATCCATAATCATATATATAACTCTGTTCAACATATCTACATCTTTTACTGTCCTCAAGTGTGCTATAGGCTGTCATCCCGTTGTCAGAGTAACCATGGAACTCCTGGACACCTTCGCCACCATACATTTCTGACTTCTTCTCATTGTGTGAGTCTTCAGGATAGGTCAAGATCTGAGGCAGAGAGGGACATGGTGGAAGGCTGCCTGCTTTGGAAAAACCATTTCCTAAGTCCTGTTTTTTTGTACTGTAATCTCCTTTAAAAGTGTGTCTTTGGCGATGGAAGAACACTGCCAGTAGTGTGGCAGCTGCCAGGAGAACTGTGCCACATATAACAGCTCCACCAATGGCAGCGCCTGCACGCTGCTCCTGAGATACTTCATGGGAGAAACTAGGGAATTCTGGGTAGGGAGAAAGATGGATGGGAAAAGGGTATAAGCATTCTTCTAACAGTCCCTCCACTCCCGTCTGGGATGGAACAGTTTGAAAAATATCAAGGCTCAAAATGACCATGGCTTTTTGGTATTATTGTCGTTGCTGTAAAACATATCATAGTTTGAGAGTAATAAATAAAGGAAGTAAAGGAGGAAAATTAGATGACCACAGAATTTCTGTCAGACATCTAACTGGAAAACTCTTACTCAACTAAGCAGCAGACAGGTGGCATCAAGCATCATTGCAGACATTCATTACATTCCAGTTTCTGCCGAGCACATGCAGTATTTGGACCACGCATGGATGTAAATGTGAAATCATGCAAAAGCCAATTCAGCTTTGAGAACAGACAAGACAGATCACATCAACCACAAGCGTTCATGCAACAAATCATACAGCTTGACAAACAATAGAGAAGAACCAGAAAAGTATGAGAAACTATTCCAGAAAAATAATAACAAAGCATCTGCAGTAAATATTAGTGTGTAAATAATCATGAGGTGATGTTTCAGAGGCAGTCGATGAGAAGCACATTATAGATTAGTGAAGATTAGGTGTAGAGTCAATAGACTGAACATGCTGAGCAGCTTGGCACATGCATTTTACACTAAAAATGCCAGTACTTACCTGACACAGTGACCTCTACCGATGCTGAGCCTGTTCCAATGCTGTTTGTGGCATCACAGACATATGTGCCTGCTATCTCATAGGTCACAGGACCTTTGAAGAACAGTGTGTCATCACGGAGCTCCACGGTATTCGGCATAGATCCATTTAGACTACAAGGGAATAATTATGGAATTTCAATGTATTAAATAATTTGTATTAGCTTTATAGTAGATTATTGTTCAGTTATTAATACAAAGGCTGAGATTGCCAAATGTATTATACCTTGAGAAGCCTGTGTATGTACACAAGCTGCATGTTTAACTATAATGTTTTATCTTTGTATACTTACTATCTCCACTGAAACAAAGAGATGGCTGGGTTAGCATCAGCAAGGCAGGTAAGCTGAACATTATCTCGATTTATATACCAGTTTCCATCAAAGCCATCAATGATTACCTCGGGTTCATCTGTGGACATAAGTATTACAGGATATGTTCAGTATTTGCAGCTTTTTTTGTACTAGGTAAAAGCAGCAACAAAAACAAAAAAAAAACTTCCCTGCTTGTGGATGAACATAGTAAATAAAACACTGTGTCCAGGCAACTATTTTATTCATCTGCAAAATGAAGCAATGTCAGCTTACACTGGATGTTGAGGGTGACACTGTCTGTGTACTGTTCATCATTGTAGGTGGAGATACAGGTGAGTTGCTGCTGATGTGTTTCTCGACTAGGCACCACTATGTAGTCACTGCGCACTGTGATTGTTCCATCAGCGTTTTTGATCTCCTCTGTGTTTGCTTCCCCATCTAACTCAGTGTCCCATGTGACCACACTAGGAGGCTTCCCATTGGCTGAGATACATGTGGCCACAGTCATCTTCAGATCTTTGGATCCTGCCACTATGGTGGGTGTAGACAGGCTCATCTGGACCATAGGTCGAGCTGCAGAAGAGAAATTAAGAATGAAACCACAACAGTTATGGCCACATTATACAACTACATTTTAAATAGCTTTTGAAATTTGTCTGGTTAGAAAATGAGTAGCAATGTATTAAAGGCATAATTTCCTGAATAATAAGTTGTTTTCCAGAACTAATCAACAAATAGAAGATCTCCTCCCTTCAGTTGAATCTTAGCTCCTTAATCCCCAAAAGGCAACACACGGCCAAGAAACAGACCACGGTCTGTGCTCCAAATTTGTGTTATGAGCAAAAAATCATGAAGATAGATCAGCCATGTCACCAGTTCAGAAATGTATACAGATTTCTCTTCTATGAAATTCTACATACTTATCTCCACAACAAAGACAATGTGTACAGCTTGTAAATCTGTAACCTGATTAAATATGAATTTGGTACATTATACTATGGGATGGCTGTCAATCAATGAATGAGTTATTGTTTGAATGAGTTATTGCTTATCCCCAAATAATGGATAAAATGCTCAAATTAAAATATAGGACACTTTTAGCCTCTTTTAACTCTTTTACTATACAATGCTGAAACCCACTGTAAAACGTGTCAGACATTTGTCTTCTTCATTACGACTGCCTGAAGTGTCTTCCCAGTAGTTTAGATCAGGCGTTCTCAAAGTTTATATTCAAAGATCCAAATGATAAGCATGACAAGTGATGAGCAAATTCCTTTTATCAAATTTGCTTACAACATACAACCAAAAGAAATGGTGCTGTATGTCTATAATTGTTTGCTTGTGAACCTAATCTGCTCTCACTTCTGACAGTAAGGTGTAATATGCACTGTAGTTTTATGAAAAGATTTAACAATAACATTGATTGCCTTAATTACTTTTATGTTTCAACAAATAAAGTGGCAACAGGACATAAAGCTTCCTTCTCCGGTGACTCTTATAATGACACAGGTATTTTGCTCACTCATGCTCACAGGACTGCATGTGAATGCACGTTAGCCTTAGTGGACTTGCTAATGTGGATGCAAAGCCTGAAAAATGAAGCAGGCCAATGTTGCTTCAGTTTATCTCAGGCCAGGATTGGTGTAAAAATCTAAAAAATATTTTACAAATCTGATAATTTATTGAAACATACACTGGGCCTGGAATGACTTGCAGTTCGGTCCAGATACGGACTGGGGCCCAACAGATTCATATTTAAGGTTTAGTACTTTAGCAATGCACTCGAACGTAACTTACCATAAACAGTGAGGTTGACCATACTCTCTCTGTTACCAGCAGGAAAGGTGGTGTATTCGCAGATGTAAGCAGCCTCATCGGACAGTCTAAGGTTATTGAAGATTATGGTGGTGTCTTCAAGGGAAGGTGTCCTTTGGCGCACTCCTGGATTCTTAAATCTCACACGCTCTTTGAAGGGTGGCAGCACAGACACACCCAGGGCAGGGTTGGCAATTGCAACATTCTGCTTGGTTCCGTTTAAGAACTTCTGCCAGGTGACCTGAGAGATCTTTACAGGCGGGTTACTGTTGACAAACTCGCACCGTAGCTCCACCTGTGAGCCCACATAGCCAGACCTGTCACTGTCCATCTGCACCATCTGACCATTACCACCTGAGGGGCAAATGTAAAGCTGACAGTCAGTCTTTTAATCAAAATGATTTCACAGTTACAAAGCACTCTATGGTTCAGAAGACAATAATTCAATTCTAAACCATTTTTGTAGAAGACGCATATGTATAATTATGCATTTTATGTAGTCATGATGCATAAATAAGAAAGATATACAGTTATGGCCAAACGTCTGAGATCACACTGTTTTTATTTAAACCTAGAAGACATCAACAAACTTTTGGAATACAAAAATGAAAAGAAAAATATTTCTGATCACTGGACATGTTAACGACTTTTTACGAAAGTGTTTCCAGATGACTCTAGTGGATCTCATCTACTAATCAGAGGCTTTTGCACAAACTTTCAGATTCTGAGTGTACACTGTCATAAAAAAAAATCCTGTAAATGTAAATACTTTATATACTCTTTTTTCACTCAAATTGTTTGATAAATGATCAGATAATACAAAATAAAATTACAAAATAAGTGAAATGAGAAGGGCTTTCAATCAGACTTTTTGAGAATCAAGGTCCAGAATCATATTTCACAAGTGGTGATTAAATTTTCTTTTTAAAAAATGATACTTTTCTAACTGCATGCTGTGTTATCATTTATTTAATTAAAACATTTGAACCATGAAACAAAGATTCAAGTAACATTTACAGTAACTCCCTCAGATTCTTGCCCCATTCTTCTATGCACTGGGCTTGTGTTAAGAACGGTGCTTACACTGTATCGTCTGTCATAGCGCTAATGTGAGCTACAACCCCACTGCACGAGTATTCAGCTCATTCAGCTGGACATTTTTTGAGAGCCTTAATGTTCTTCCTAGAGCAATCTGTAAAGTGACATGATGCTGATGGTAAACTGTCAAATATGACCCAAATGGTACAACTTTTAAAAGCTTTAAAGAGTAGCATTAGTCTCTACAAACACTAAAACGTTTACTTTTTGGTGACCCTGTAGGCTTCAAAGAACATATGAAACATTGTAGCTTGTTGCATCAACTACATTAACTATATTGTTCAATACAGTTCAAATATGAAAAGGTTAGTGACTACTAAGCTGACAGTATTATCTGTTTTTATACTTGCACTCTCAAACCCGTTGCTGTCATTATGCAGGTACCTCTGTGAAAAGTTCTTTACCTGTAGATACTATACTGTAAATCGGTCTAAAAATAGGAAGGTTTAAGAGCTCTCGGCACAATAAGACACTGAAAGGGACTCCCCCTGCCAATAAGCTCCTGTTGAGATCTGTGAAGGGTGAGTGAAAAAAATAATGTGTTCACCCGTGTGATTGTGCGTATGTGCTTGTAGGGTGTTAAAGCCACTGAGAGACACTGATTAGTAAACAACTTAAACACATGAGCCAATCTCTAACCAAAAATAAGACTTTGCTATACTGAAGTCTCTTATGTAACCCAACACTAGATTGCTCTCTCTCTCTCTCTTCCTCTTTCTCTCTCTCTCACACACACTGAGAAAGCCTGTATGTCATACACTATTTATATGCCTTAAGGGATGACAAACTGAATAAAACACTTTCACTTTCAACATTTTATCAGAATTTTGCGGTTTGGTTGTAGTACTGTAAAAATAAAGCAAATGAGTCAAACATACTTCATTTTTATGATCAGAAAAAATTACATTTTAATTTTAAACAATAGATGACAGGCAAGAGTCAACGCCCACCGGAAGATGACTCTTTCTCTATCTCTCTCTGTCCTCGCTTGTGAACACAATGCAATCTCTGCCTCTGATTGGCTCACGCTGACCTGCGTTCCTTGGTTTAACCAATTATTGTAATCCCTTCATAAAAGGGGCGGTACAGTTGGCGCAAGGGAAATCTAAACACAAAACAAGACCAGAGACATGCAGCAGAGAACACAGACACACATCACATGTGGAAATACAGTAATCCCCGCTATTCGCAGGGGTTACATTCCGAGGTTTTGCGTACAATGAAAAAACGTGGTGTTGTTTTTTGGTAAAAAAAAAAGCCTAAAATGCCTATTTTTTATAGTGTCTATATATTTTATTATATATTTATTTTCACTATTTTTCTTGTGGCAAAACACAATCTCACGCTACTATGGCAAGATCAAAGCAGATTGCTGGCAAATCCACTGCTGGTAACTGCTGCAAACTGGCCCCAAAGGCTGCTTGCAAGAGCACTTCGGCAACAGGGGACTGAAGAAATGATAATAATAATAATCATCATCATCATTCATATATTAATAGTAATAACAATAATAATAATTATTATTATTATTGCTGTTGTTGCCATAATAATAATAATAATAATAATAATAATAATAATAATAATAATAATAATAATAATAATAATAATAATAATGCCCCGAATATGCTCCCAAAATGTTTTTATTTAATTTTAAACTCAGTTTAATACATTAACTTTCATGAAAATATTAAGCTAAAATATTAAGCCCATACAGACTGTACAGTGATGCATGCACAGGCATTTTGTTTGGTATGAACAGGTAAATACAGTAATAAAGTTGTGTAATTTTTAGTAATAAAATACAGT
The DNA here is from genome assembly GCA_037974465.1 of Brachypetersius altus. Classification (NCBI taxonomy): domain Eukaryota; kingdom Metazoa; phylum Chordata; class Actinopteri; order Characiformes; family Alestidae; genus Brachypetersius; species Brachypetersius altus. Next base: position 5,704,977 of record JBBPDB010000023.1, on the reverse strand, counting down.
AAAATGTAGGGGTGATCACCAATAATTTTTACAGTTCAATGATTTACTGTTCATCAGTCGCGCATCTTATTGTAGAGACACAGACATTTGGATGGCGACTAAGCTCAACAGTCTCTTTTAATTTAATTTACAGTACAGTAATAAAACCACTGGGTTGATTTTTTGAAATATCTAAGACACGCAGGAAGCCATTTGTAAAGCATGCAATGCCAACATTACTTGTGGAGGTGCATCCACAAAGACTTTCTCAACGTCGGGATTAATTTATCATATAAAATCAAAACATCCCAATCGAGCACAGACGGCACGAGACCCTTCCAGAACGCCCACTCCATGCAAAATATTTAATACAGTCTTTTGTCCACAGAGAATATTGTTTATTTTTCAGCAATTTTAAAGCACTTGTTCTGAATGCACTGTATTCATGGACTTCACTCTGAATATTAAAATGTACTTGAATTCACTAGTTTTCTTGCATTTAGGCTCTTCATGAGTAATTCAGTTATTAAATAAAATGGCAACAATTACTATTAACAAATGTTTTGAAATTGGTAATAAACTGCATTTAAAAATGTGATTAAATAATTAAATTAATTGTTTACTTTAATTAAATGTCTAATATAAGTAATACAGCAGTAAAAGTGAATAAGATACAACACAATACCAAAAAAACAACAACAAAAACACATAATCAGCGAATAGGATGCACAGAGTTATTAGCAAATGGATAACCCTTCAGATAGTGTTCTTTAATAACACTCCAGTCTATCTGATATCTGGGACAGTCATTTAATAATGTTAAATGATATTCTAAAATCTGATGGGGCTACAGGCAGAACCGCCACAAAAACTGGAAAAACTATAGGGTATAAGGAGGCTGCCCTACATTATATCAGACAATGGGGTGCAAGCTGGCTTTCCAGGCCACATCTCACTGAACATGTAAATACAGTAAAGCTGCGTTGACACAGGATAACCCACCACTTCACACACATATGCTTGAGGATGTTGGCCACTGCAGCAGATTACAGCACTCAGTCAGGATATTAAGGGCCAGGAAGGCATCCAACTGCGTGGGAGATGACATCAGGCCTTTGCCCTCTGCCTACTGGTGCAGTAAAACCAAACATTGTAGGCTGTAAGTACAACAAAACTTAACTGGGGAAGACCAGTATGAAAATACACCATAAGATAATGCAATTTCAAGCCAACTCAAATTCAGATCTCATCATCTGAGATATTGTTCTATAAAATCAGGATTAATCTATAAAGATGTGCTTAGCATTTGTTAGCATCCCATATTTTTTTTATTCGTGTAGAAACATGTATGCATAAAACCTAATCTGAGAGATGACAGACCTTGTCTAACATTTCAGGGAAATTCAGGAGTAGATTCATTCCTATAAATTCCCACTGACACACAGAAATATGGTTTGCAAGTTAGCAGAGAGTTAGCAAGTACATTAGGTATTTTCCTAGGACAGAGGCCTTCATAGTCAGACTTCAAAGTCTATTTCTAGTTCTGGATTTTGGCATTAGTTGACCAATCAGTAACATCAACAGTAAAATCACCTACCAATGAGTATAAAACCCAGTACCATAAGCTGGATAGAGGTTACATTTTCCCTGTTCTAACGCAGCTGTTCATCATTTAGTTAAAAAATGTGTGCTACTGCAGTGAAACCAGTAACCCGTGTACTGATCTGGTCCTCCTGATGTAGGCATAGAACATGTTTATCCTTAACCTTATTTAAAAGATTATACATGTAAGATATCTCCCTAAGCCTTAAAACAAGATTATACTCAGATATGACAGTAGACAGTGCACCTTCAATTCTCCCTCTCAAACCCGCAACGTTTTGCACATTCTACTGTCTGCAAAAGAAACAGCAACCTGTGTTAGTGACTGAAAATATGCATAAATGTGAAATAACAGACAGAACAAAACTCAAAATGGCTCACTATTTGGTCATAGGCCTTCAGCACTGCTTACCCAGAGCCTATTCCAAGTGTTGTGTGGCAAGATACTTGAATTTTCACCTTTTTATTTATAAAAAGTACAACCAGCTAGGTATTCTGCTGGCTTATAAAGTCCACCAGTCAGTTGCAAAGAAAAGGTGGAGACATTGTTTTATGTATGTTCTCAAACTATTTAAGCACTTCCCATTTTTTGATATCAGGCTACACACACTTTGCTACAAAGCCCATAAAGCCCACATTAGTCTCAAATAAACTGATGTAACATAAAAAACGATGTGTCCATGTAAACAATAAGGCCACCGGCACATCTTTTAATTTGCAACCTTAAAATACCTCATAATGAGCTATGATTAGGGCTTGATTCCAGGGGACATGCAAGAGACGTCCATTCCCAACAAAAAAAAAACCCTTAAAAAGTGCTCTCCGTTCCAACCCATTTGATTTAGTGTGAAGGCATTATGTGATATTCCTGTTTGTTACAAATATCTCAATCCCATTCAAGTTTCCATCCACAGCTTACATTTTATATAAATGTTAATGGTTTTGAATATTTGAGTATTTGTTAATACATTCTGCTTTGATATATATACTAAAGAGCACCTGAAAGGTATTTTTTTTCCTCCTCTTAAATAGTTAAAGTACGACCAGCTATAGTTATCTGAATGCACTACGCTGTCTTTATTTTTTACCTCTAAAATAGGGCTGGCCTAAAATCAAAATCTCGATTAATTAAACATTTTAACTCGATTACGATTAATGAACAATTATTTTATTTTATTTTATTTTTTTCATCCTCATAGTTCACTGACAAGTTGCTCAGTTGTCTCAGTGTTTAAGCTCTCCATGTTCGACATGTCGTCGGAATAACATAACATAACGGAGCGGGGTCACGTGACTCCACACGCGGTAGTGTTTTTAAAGGGAAAGTAATCGAAA
>JBBPDB010000023.1:5677354-5687672 GCA_037974465.1 Brachypetersius altus | reverse complement strand
GTAAATGTAAACTAATAATCTGAACTCAGGGAACATAATTAGGATATAATTAGCCCTTACTTTGAGTTTCCCTGGTTTCCCTGAGTTTATAGGCAAGGAGGTCAGCTCCACAGAGGCAAGGCCTGGAAAGCCTCGTAAAACAGATTTTCATCTTACACAAATTAAATGCACGGAGAGAGATTGGTATTTTTCTTTTCTTTAATGATTAATTGCTAGCCTAGTCACGACCTCATTTTTAGTCACAACTTCATGTTTAGGATGTGATTACAGAGATTAAATCCTTTGCAGAAAGTTTTCTTTGTGCCATTTTTGACATTGATTTTTTCTTGTTTGGTAGGTATGGCAAATCCCTGACCAAACTCCATGTCGGCCCATTAGTGAGCCCATTGTTGTGCTGCAGGGACATTCCAAACGTGTGGGCATTGTCAACTGGCATCCAACTGCCCGTAACATTCTCCTCACTGCAGGTGTGGGACCTCTTTCTTACATTCTCAATTAATCTTAGCTTTTTTGCTATCTACTAGCATGATCTTCCTCCCTTCACTGAGGGTTGGAATCTATATACTGGCTGTTATGTGTGTTTAACCACACAGGTAGTGATAATCTGATCATAATCTGGAATGTGGGTACTGGAGAAGCTCTGATCACAATGGATGACCACCCAGACCTCATCTACAACGTTAGCTGGAATTACAATGGAAGTCTCTTTTGCACCACTTGCAAAGACCGTCGTCTTCGTGTCTGTGACCCGCGGAAAAGAGAGGTGGTGGCGGTGAGTATATAGAGCAAGTGAAAGAAAGAGCATCTTCTTTATCCACTGACTTGATCTGTTTTAGATTCTACTGTCTTGCATAAGTTAAAGGTAAGAAGCAGGGCTATATAAATAATGTTTGAGAAGTACAATGAGACATGTAGAAATACATTTAACTGATATAGTATTTTTAAAAAGTTGACTTATTATGGGGTTACAGTTACCCCCACACTCATCACATCCCTACCCTAAGACGATCCAGCCTGATCTCAACCCAGAACTACACTGTGAATCAGGTTCACCCACTGCAGGAACTAGTTTGCCCACCCCTTAAAAAGTTCTATTTTAAAAATGGTATTGTTGTGTATGTTTGGGACTAAACTGTTGTGGGTTGAATTGGTGGATATTTTTAAATCTGTTGGTTTTCTTGATATTATGAAATCAAATAATTAAACTTGTTGCTCAGGAGCTGGGAAGTCAAATGTGTTCTGAAACTTTAAAGTGTTTACATGCTAAATCAAACTCTTTAATAAAAATGCTGAGAGTTAGTGGCTCTAAGCTGTCTTGTGATCCTACAGGAGAGACTGTCTCCACATGAAGGCATCAGGCCAATGAGAGCTATCTTCACCAGAGAGGGCAACATCTTCACCACGGGTTTCACCAGGATGAGCCAGAGAGAACTTGGCCTTTGGGACCCGGTTGGAAAAACAATACAATACATATCTGGGTTTAATAATTCATAAAATGAATTTTACAACAATGCTATGTTTTTAAAGTGGAAGTAGTCCATTTTCATTTTTCCTCCTTTCAGACAAATTTTGAGGAGCCAATTGCGCTTTTGGAGTTGGATACAAGTAATGGTGTTTTACTGCCATTTTATGATCCAGACACTAGCATGGTATATCTGTGTGGGAAGGTAAGTGTCAGCATTTTGTCATCGAATACTGTCCAGTATTAAAATTGTAGAAGGGTCTAATTCTTCACCTGTCTATCTCTGTATTCAGGGGGACAGCAGCATTCGGTATTTTGAGATCACAGAGGAGCCTCCCTATGTGCATTACCTCAGCACATTCAGTAGCAAGGAGCCACAGCGAGGAATGGGCTTTATGCCTAAGAGAGGAGTGGATGTTAGCAAGTGTGAGATTGTCAGGTCAGTCAGACTCGAGTAGGTGTTTGTTCAAGTGTACCTCACTGAGCACACTAGCAGTGTTGGGATTCGAATCCACAACCTGCTTGCAGGGGCAACACCACCTCCCTAACCACTAGGCTACCAGCTGCCCCGCCCTTACTTATACAGTGCCTTACATATCAGACAATGTCTCAAATGAGTACAACAAGAAAGCAATGTCCAAAATGAAATTTTTTAAATTTATATAGCTTTTAACAATGGTCAGCAGCACAGGCTAGTGGGAGCAATGTTATGATGTGGGGAAAAACAACATTGTGTTAGTGTAAAGTGGCAAATTGTCGCATGTGAACATGCTACAGCACACCGTGTGAACAATGTGAAATTTGATCACAGTACCGTGGGGGTGGTACCTTCGTGATGCCACAGGCAACATTCAAAGTCGAACCCACAACCTTCTGATCACATGGTGCAACTCACTAACAACCATCCGAACGTCACTGTTGACCAAGTCCAGCATTGAGCACAGTGCATGCTCAGGTCCACTGAAGGGGACCTGCACTCTAAACTGGTTCATTGTATCTGTTTTTCAGTTTAATTTCTGAATATAGCCTAAAATTATGTATTTTTAATATTGCCTTACAGAGAAATTTATACAGCAGCAACTTTTAATTGCCAGATACATTTTCTTTCAGGGCTAACCCTGTTTTTAATTCTCTGTCTTCAGGTTATACAAACTCCATGAAAGAAAGTGTGAGCCTATCATAATGACAGTCCCTAGAAAGGTAACCACTTATTTGCACCCAGAAATCAATAGTTAGTTCATGTACCTACAAATAGAGAAATGTCATTTGAAATAATCACTGATTTTATATGTAAAAACATTTACACAAATTTACCCATTCCTCACTGAACCCGGATTACTCCTCATTCTGATATATGGGTTGTGTCCTGTCCTGCCAGTCGGATCTGTTCCAGGATGATCTTTACCCAGATACAGCAGGTCCAGAGCCAGCTCTGGAGCCTGAAGAGTGGCTGGATGGCCGAGATGAGTACCCTGTCTTGATTTCCTTAAGGGATGGTTATGTTCCTCCAAAGAGCAGAGAGCTAAAAGTCGCCAAGAAGAATGTCCTGGACTCTAGGCCAGCAACTCGTAGGAGCTTGTCTTCTGTTGATGGTAGCAGTTTGCCAGTGAGTACTGTGTTTATCTGTCACTGTTACCTTTCACTCAATGTCTCTCTTGCACCCAGTACTCGAATTGAGGGGGGATGAGGAGTGAAGGCATAGAATAAAAACAGTCAAAACCATCCCTGTTCCCTAGTATTTCCATTTCAACATTTTGGGGGCTTTGCACATAGGCCTATTGAGTAAAATACCATAAGCGAGATGGCACATGTAAATATTTTTTTTTTAAATTGACGTCAGTAAGCGGCGTAGCAGGTGATGGTAGTGTTGTGATTTTAACATCGTGGCCAAGTGGCATTGACCACTCGATCTGAGGGACTTCAGATTTAAAAGTAACATTCCAGGTAAGTCAAGTCAGAAATATCAGTCATTGTTTTTGCTTAAACAGCAATAAAAAGTGTACACAGTTGGTCTCCCACCGTGTGCACTATCATCAGCTCAAAATAAAATCCACCATCCCCCCTGATTTGTTTTTACAACTCGACTACTGCTTACACTCCTTTGAAATCAACGTTTGGAGCTTCAGAGACAGATGATCCTTCCACAAGCTTGACCTATCCTATCCCTGACTTGCCTTCCATTTCTTGTTCCCGCTTCTGCATCTTTTCTTTTCCCATTCTTGTTCCTAAACCAATCCCTTTTCCTTTTTCTCCTTTCTGTCCCTCATCCCTTCTTCCTCTTTTCCTCTTTACTCTGCTCACTAGCCTCAGTTGTTGGAGAAGCTTGTCGAGGAAATTCAAAGTCTGAAGGCCACGGTTCTTTCTCAAGAGAAGCGAATCTGTGACTTAGAGAATAAACTCTCCAAGTACACCAACGGCACTATCTGACCCATTTGGTCACACTCTGCCCAATTGTAACAGAGGCTGTGATTTTATCCTCCTCCCAGTAGGGGCACTAGTTACTTTTAGATGCTCCTCATTACTGTTTCCTTTAAAGGGAGCCTCGATACCGAGGGGAAATTGTTACACAATCCCCACAAAACCTTAATAGATGCACTCGTATATATACCATATTATAGTAGCATTCACCTCAGCATTAATTTAGTCTTTATTATAGTGCATTCACAATTTTCTGTTATTGAGGCTGTGAGCAATTAAACATGGTAGATCGTAATGCTCCTACATATGCTTTACAGCATCTTTCCAAAGACATATAGAAATATAAAGGACGTTTACAACACATGCTACTCATGTGTCCCCTTACAGAATGTTGCAGAATGTTACAGAGTTGCCCTTGCAGTCACTAGTCACAAACAGAATTATTCTCAGTGGGAGCCATTGTATGAATTTTTCAGGACCTATATGTATGCTGACCCACATATGCATGGGAAAGCAAATCGTAAAGTAAATTAAAGAGGACTGGGAATGCACTGAGTTGACTGTACATTGCCATGTAAAGTAGTATGACAAGTTTACCTCTGCATATTCCAAGTGCTTGAATATAAGACAGTGTACTAGTTCACTTTTTATAGTGAAGTAACTGCTGTTGCTTTTAGGCTGCCTGAACATTAACATAAATCCATCAACTGCTACCATTAAAATGGCTACCATTAAAACTCAATAGTGTGAATTCCTAGTAGTAATAGTAATAGTGTGATTGCTGATATGTATTAGTCTAAATGGACACATGAAACTTGTAATAGCAGTGCTTTATGTTGCCTGAAACTGAAATATAAATAGCATTACTTGCTGCTAAATGGGCCAAACTAGCAACACAAATCAGTAAAAATCAAACCTATAAATCTGCTGATTGCAATTCTGCTGACTGTTGTCCTGATCATGCATCTTTAATTGTTTATTAGGAGCCCTGCTGATTTTTGCTACAAAGCCAGGAAATGTTTCATGTATTGATTTTAGTACAATTCCAACAGAATAAGCTGCAGGTATGGTTCAAGGCACAGTTACTAAGATTCAGTCTTGGGCTGAAATAAATCAGATCATGACTTTAGGGTTTCTCTATATCATCTGTTATTTCTTTACTACTTATGTAACTTGTCATGTTATCTGAATTAGCTGAAGGACACATCTATATGGAATATTCTGGTTTCAAGTCCTACAGCGTTAAATGATGGCCATTTCAGTTCTTTCTCACTAATCCAACACCCATACTCCTGCAGCCCTACCTGTTCATTTTTGACCAACATGAACAATGTTTTGCTCTGCTCTCACTACACAATTCAAAATGTAAATATTATTTTTAGAAATTTGAAATACATGAAATAGCAAATTTTCAAAACCAAAGACATAAAGTTGAGTGTTCTGTAGCAAATTATTTGCGGGATTCAATAAAACTTTTTTTGTTAAAAAAAATGGTCTGTAGGCTTTTTCTCACACGCATTATGATACAGGCTGAGTGTCCTAATGAGTGGCAAAACCACCAGAAATCCTATGCAAGTCTCCCCCCACAGAAAGGGTGAAACTTGCTTAAGTTTTTTTATTTCTCAACTTGGCCATCTTTTTAACAAGCCAAGAACCAAGTCATGAAAGATTCCCAGAAGCACCTGATGCAAAACCCACTCCGAATTTCCCACAAAACATCCAGAGATACCTTGTTAGGATGATGAACCGGACTTCAGAAATTTGCACAGGTTTATGCAGAGCAATAGATATATCTTAGTATTCAAACTTTTCCTTTAACCAATCATAGAAATGTTCTGCACTCCTGAGAACTTGTATTTATAAAGCTAAACAGTATTATAAAGCTGAAGTCATTCTCGGTTTATGATGCACATTTTAAGCTAGAACAGTCAGTACAGACCAGATATCACTCAGCTGATCTCCTTACAGAGTAGTTCACTACAGTTTTGCATTACAAAATTGACACCATTCGTTCTTTCTCTTAAATCGTTCTTTCTCTTAAAACTGTAAACACTGATATTAGTTTTGATTGCATTTGTATTTTAGAAATAGATTACTTCTTCACTGCTCTCCCAATCCCTGGTGATGAGAAACCTGTGTGTCATGACTGAGTGCCAGCTATCCTTCTCTGACCCTACTGCATCTGTTCCTTGGGTCATGATGCTTTGCCTGATACAGCATCAGAAAAATCAGGCCATATTTGACACAGTACGATATCCAACTCCAGGTACAAACCTTGGATTTCTCTTGCCTCGATTACTGCAATACTGTCCTAGTGGGTCTCCTAGCTTGTACAACAAGAACATCACAGCAGGTTCAGACCATAGCAGCTCAGCTATTCTTCAACCAACTCAGAATGTTCTAAGTGACCTACATTGGTTACCTTAATCACTAGTTCTTGTTTATAGAGTGACATCTAGGTGCAACCAGCTAACTTAATATCATCATTCAGGCTTATGTTCCTACTTGAGCCCACCGCTGTTCCATGGAACATTGAACTGGGTTTGCCTTGTGTGTAGGGATGGCATAGCGAGACAGACACTGCATTCAAAAGCACCAAGATCTATCTTCAAAAACATCCTGAAGACTCCTCTATTCAGAGATGCCCTCTTCTGAAGCCTATTCTACACAAAGAACATTGCTACACAAAAAATTTAGCATTTAAAACTCACACTGTCCTGAAACTTGGGTGTTTCCTTAAATTTTAAGTTACTTCAGACAAAATCACAGCCATATAAATGTAATATATTTACCTTTTTAATGAACCTTAACCCATCATATAACCTTTGTGTCCCTAATCAACCAAAATATGCTCAGGTGTAACATGCGTCAGATCCTTCACCTTCTCTGCCGTGGTAGCAGTTTGTTATAGCCATTCTTCCATTCCATTAATCAGATCTTTGAATAGGGTTTTAAGTAACGAGAAAGCAACTTAACTGGTCAAATTTTCTGTTTTACTTCTGTTTCTTCTTTTCCTTTAACACATCAATATATTACTAACAAATTTTGAACAATTAGCAATTACCTGTTTGACATCAGTGAAGGCTCTGATTCTGATCTTGGGGAGTGATTGATTCTGCTAGCTGCTGCCTGCATTTCACCTAAGCTCCATGGACAAGTGTAGTTTGAGACCCTTTTCTGCAGCCATGTTGTCATGCACCCTGCTATACTTCAAGCTGCAACTTGGATGGTGTTTTAAAACAAATATTTATGTTATTATTCATTTGCCATGACCCTGCTAAAAGATATAAAGCTATATATTACAGATATAAATCAGAAATAATACAGTAATATAATAATACACTTTACAGCCTGACTTAAGCCAGTATTATTATTAAAGTAAAATCTTTTTTACATTCAATATTGTGGTTCCTATTTAATCAGGTATGCAAAGGCTCTAAGGCCAGTTATGGATGGTGAGAAAATCGCTTCTTGCCATTTACTGGGGGCAGCTGGTATCCTAGTGGTTAGAGTGTTTGTCCTGTGAAGACCGCTAAGCACCTCTGAGCAAGCTACAGACCCACACACTGCTCCCCGGGCACTGTGTTCCTGGCTCTCTGCTGTTTCCCATGGTGAATGGGCTAAATGAAGAGGAAGAATTGAATGCTGTTTACCAGGGTGGGATTGATGATTTGGTGGGCATGGTGCTGTACAAAGGCTCAAGCAAAGGACAAGCACAATGTTGACACGTAACGAACAGGCGCATTCAGGATTCGGAAGGCATGTTTTGGGTGCACAACAACACTCTTTTGTGTGAACAGCATGATGCATTTACTTTTTACATATTCGCTGAGTGCATCATGTTAACTGAAAAAGGGAAAAACTAAAGGCAAACTTTTTCATTCAGTGGCACACAGATTAATAAACACAGCCTTTAAGTCGTCTACTGGGACATGCACAATTTCATGATTTTGTTTCTCATGCTGAACTAATTAATTTGTGACATAATGCTCATGTTTTTTTTGTCTTTTGGCTAATCGGGTCTGGTTGTTATTTTTAACCACAAAGATGAAGGCTTAGTGATTCCTTAATAGGCAACGGTTCTAGTTCAACATCTAGTTTGGGAAAACTTCAGCCTGTTACAGGAGAGAATATTTTTAAATTTTGATTTGTGTCTTTGAATGTGTTCTGACTTGCAAAAAAGGCACCAGGGCCAAGATGTACTAATATTACTTTATTACAGTTGATTCTTTATCCAGTAACCCTCTGCCAACAGTGAGTAATTACAAACAAAATATTACATTTGTCCCCTACAATTTTCTGCATTTTTGTTAAAATTGTAATTATTTTTTTGTTATGAACAGGCATACATTTGTTGCTCTCTCCAACATGGATTGTTATGGTAATGTTGCAGGACAAAGGAAACAATGACCATTAAAATAAAATGTGAAGAAATACTGGTAAACACACTGTACAGAGATGTGGCATGTAGCATCAGAATGCCATGGTTAGTTTAGTTCCACCCGTATTTGGACCAGGCCCTTTGATGCGTTGGCTCAGTTGGCTTGCAGTATCTGGAAGTTTAAGTTTGAGCTTAACAGCTCTGTGTAATCAGTGATGCTATGCATACAAATAAAGCTAGTTTATAGATGACAGCTGAGACACTTAAGCATTTAAAGCCTGGTACACTGTACAGTCTCAGCAGAGATCACAAAGTCAAAATAAATTGATAACTACAATAGCAGTTGATGGCCTCATCTCATTCTGAAAGAGATAAAACCCTGTGTGTAATATGATAACAAATAAAATGTCTCTGTGGACATTGATAATGAGATAAGAAAAAAGTAGAGGGACTTGTTCAGAAAGAGAAAATAAAATAATCAACACTGTCCATATGGGAAAATCCTACTTAGTGGTATTGGTGTCGAAGGGTGGTGTAGTGAATCATTTACCGTGAGACTTTGAATGTGAAAAGAAGGAATAATATTATTTAAAGAAAAATCATGCAATCAGTTAGTTTTTCCAAGTAGTTGGGTTCATCTTTCATAATTTTAGATTTACTTTTTAAATTTTACAATATACATCAAGCTGTCTCTTCACTATTATCTCTAACACATCACACTGTTACATGATTTTTTTCTTCATCACTTTTATACACAGTATAAAGACCCAGTTGGCTTTAGGTTTTGGGCTGCAGATGCTTAAAGCCTGTGATGTTCATAATAATTTATTGCAGGGGCGACAGCAGCGGCACTCATTCACCGAACAAAAACATTCAGTGGTTACAAGCTTACCCAGGAGGCCAAGAGGGAGTAGCCAAGGTCAAAGAAATAAAAGGGGAGAACAGGGACAAAAATAAAAAAACAATAATGTCTTTTACCGAAGACAGAAAATTAACTTTCAGACTCATTTGAAAGTTAATTTTTCCTTGCTCTCTCTATCATTGAGGGATATATTGCAACTTTTTAATGTCACCCATACATTAATTCAACCATCTATCCCCGCAGTCCTACTTCTCATTTTCCCTTACAAATCTCACTAAAACAAAGAAAAGCCCAAGGGTCCTTAATTCTGTCCTCCTGTATTCTACCTTTTTCAATCTAGCTTTACACCTATACTAGGTCTAGCCTCCTGGGCAAGGATGATATCATTTTCAAGATAAATAACAACATACTTTCACAGCACAACTATTACGGATGTGGTCAATACTTAAAGAACAATGACCAGCTGCATTTAAAGAGAGGACACTTAGGCCTGCTTTACTGGTGTTAGTGCAGCACAGTAAGTTAAATGATCAAATTGATGCACTTCAGTTTTTGATGGTATTTTTAGAAAATACTATGCTTTTTTCTTTTAACCTAACTAAAACATACCAGACATGAACATTTGTATTCTGAAAATGTTTTCATGTACCAAATGTTTACCATACTGCCCAACTATACTTCCACTGTCAGTGTACATCGGTTCATTCCTTCCTAAACAAAACCAGGCACTTGGCCTACTCTGCATTCACACTTACAGCACTATGTAGGAACTTTGGTATGATTCTTTTTGGTATGAATGATTGCCAAACCTGGCAACAGACATTCAAATATCACTTCTACGTTTCTCAGAGATTCCCACAGCATGGTAAAAAATAAATAAATAAATGAAACTAGAACTGCAAGCAGTTATTAACGGGGTCCGAGCAAGTCGGGTCGGACGAACGCGTGCAGTGCGAAAAGCAGTCACAGATGTGTAAGAATTGCTGTCTAAGAGGTTGTTTAGAAATTTACGCATGTAAGTTTTAGCGCCCCCTATGGAACAAAATCTGCCTTGTCTTGCAGGTGTTTAAAACTCGGTGTGTATATGTAGTGTTGCGATGTTGATCTATGAAAATTTAGCATTTATAGTGCCCCCTATAGGCCAAATTGTGCCATCTTTTGCATTTTGCCAAAACATTATGTCTGCGTAAAGCCC
>JBBPDB010000023.1:5648652-5661384 GCA_037974465.1 Brachypetersius altus | reverse complement strand
TGGTGAATGGGTTAAATGCAGAGGTTGAATTTCGTGCTGTTCACACTGTGTGCTGTGGTGTGTTCACGTATGACCAATGGTCACTTTCACTATACAAAGGGCCTCCAATTCGGCTTCCAATTTTACATCTTAAGTAATATAGACAATTGGTTTAAAAGTTGTTTCTGTGCAACCCCATCGTTAGTTCTGCAAGCCTGACTTCTCTCTATTGTTAGTGAGACTGGTACATTGTGTCGCTTAACATGGCAATGAACAGCCTGATTTGACAAAAAAAGTACTATTTGACAGAAATGCAAAATCCTAAACCTCAGCAAAAAAAAATCTCAGACTGTGTTGGCAATTTTCCAAATGAGACTCCAAGGAAAACCAACCCACAGGGAAGACATTGTGCACATCAGCAAGCAAAGGAAGATCTCTCACTTAAGAGCTATTAAATCTCCCAAATCCTGAATATGATGCATCATAGAGCATATACAGGGCATACACTACATAAAAGTGTGTACACATCGACGTATGCGTAGCCAATTATGATGAAAAATCCCAACAGCCATACCAGCTCAACCTATAATAGATTTCAGCTACTGTGTGTGTGGGGGCTGAGATCACAGCATCATTAGTCCACATACACAAGAGGAAAAACAACTCAGTCTCAAGCAGTGATTTCCAATTCTAGTCTTTTCATGGTGGATTTTTTTCTGCTCTAGCATATGCACTTTAACCCAGGAAGGGCTGGTAAGTCAAATCATGGGTGGTAGAGCAGGGCAGGAAGACTCTAGGACTTCATGTGACTAGTATCTTTCTCTTCAAATAAAACTACTTTACTATATGATCAGTAATATGCAAATTAGCTCTTAGACAAAAGCTAACCGCATGTGCTGCCCCTCATTTTTCTGTTTACAATATGGCTGTTAATACGGATTATCTTCCATCATAAACCATATACAGTAAACTCGCGTATAGTGAAAAAACACAATGTTGTGATGTGGTGAAAAAGCCTACTTTTATAGTATATATGCCTCCAAATATGCCAAGCCCGTCCAGAAGCAGACAACGATCTGGCCCCCAGGAGCCATCTCTGCTCTTCAGGACTGTTTCGAGCTCACTGACTGGGACATGTTCATGGCGACTGTAACCTACAGTGGCTCTTCCGTCCTGGAGGAGTACACCGGCTCGGTCACCGGCTACATCTGCAAGTGCATCGATGATGTCACAGTCTCCAAGAACACCACATGCTCCAATCTGAAGCCGTGGATGACTGCAAAGGTGCGCAAGCTGCTAAAAACTTGAGACACCGCCTTCAAATCAGGTGAGAACAGAAAGGGCCAACCTTTCCAGGGCCATCAGAGCATTGAAGCAAAAAATCCACAGCCACCTCAAGGATACTGGGGATGTATGGCGCATGTGGCAGGGCATCCAGACCACCACCAACTACGGGGCTTCTCCACTTACCTGTGATGGTGAGGCCTCCCTTCCAGATGCACTGAACAAATTCCACACGCGCTTTGAAGCCCAAAATGACAAGGCAGTGAGGAAGTCCACCCCACCTTCCAACGACCAGGTACTCTGTTTGACTGTGGGTGATTTGAGGAAAACTCTGCTCAGAGTCAACCCACGGAAAGCTGCTGGACCTGACAACATTCCTGGTTGCGTGCTCAAAGGATGTGCAGAACAGCTGGCAGGTGTTCTCACAAACATGTTCAACACCTCTCTGAGCACCGCTGTCATCCCAACATGCTTCAAAACCACCACCATCATCCCTGTGCCATCAGTTTCCTGCCTCAATGACTATCGTCCTGTCACTCTCACACCCATCATCATTAAGTGCTGCGAGAGGCTTGTCTTGAGGCACATCAAGTCACAACTGCCTCCCTCACTGGAGCTCCTGCAGTTTGCATACGTCCCAACAGCTCTACAGATGATGCCATCACCACCACCCTTCACCTGGCCCTCACTCACCCGGACAAAAAGGACACTTATGTTAGAATGCTGTATTTATCCTCAATGTAGCTATTGACAATCGCACTGAATATTGTCTTGTTTACTTGTATTGTTGCTCTTGTTTGTACTTGTGTTTTGTTCTGTGCTGTTCTATTCTGCTCTTATGTTGCACCATGGTCCTGGAGGAACGTTGTTTTGGTATATTTCTTTGGTATAAGCAGGTAAATACAGTAATAAATTCATTGAATTTACAGTAATAAAAAGACAAGGTTTTAAGAGTAATAAAATGAAATACACTTAAGACTCAAACTCTGGTCTGCAGCTGCATCAAAGGGCAGCAGCCAGTCAGCAGCAAGGAGAAATAAATAGCATTCTCAGATTGGCTACTTTCAAAACCTCCCACCTCTGAGTACAGCGGTATTTCACCATCCCAAGACGTGCTTTCTTTGTGTTCTCTGGAAAGTACCAAAATGTTATATTTATTTTTCATATGGAAATGTAGTTGAAATGCATGAAAAATGATATAGTATTGGTGCTGGTTGGTTTATGTTTGGGCATGGTGCTTAGGAACCCAGCTTGCGGATGAGGGGGCGTGGCGGACGAGGCTAAAAAATTGCGGAGGATATCTGCAGTTTTCGTGGGGCTTTCCATGAACAACTATTAGTTCGGTACTCAGAAAAAATACACGATGGACTGAAACAGTGACTGCTGATCTATGTTAAATTGGGGGGTTACGATACATCATGAAACAGTGTATGGTAGCAAGATGGTGAAAAACGATGAGGTAAAATTTAACCAAACTGGCATTTATTTGAGCTAACTGGCTCATCCAAAGTGGGCTATTCAAGTTAAACTTCGAGGAGAAACTCATGTGAGAAGATTAGCTTCAGGAGAAGCAATGTCTGCATTAAGTGGTGGCAGTCTAAATGGTGACCTCTGTCACAGTTTGGGGGCGGGGTTCAAATGTGCCTTGGAGAGATGACTGCCTTTAAGCTGCTGTAATATGTGGCTCCATAAATGACTTGACTGATCAGATTTACAGCTGATTTAAATGAGTTTTGGGAGCATTTACTCCTACATTTTTATGTGGCTTCGCCTCATCTAGATATAATTCTGATATATCAAGAATAAAGTGAGCAGGTCTTAATGAACTACTGATGACAGAAATGTGCAAAGAATGAACCAGTAGCATCCTCACAAATAAACAGATTGTTGGCAGCATTTCTCAAATGTCTTCCAGGCATTCCTGTGGTTTGAACAGCATTCGGTGATGCTATGGTTTAGAAATGCAGCCCACCTGGACAGCTTTTGGAATACAGAAACAGAATGAGGAACTAGTCTTAGAGTGGGTTGGAACTGCTACACCTGTTCCTTGTTTTCCTGTTGTCTGTTTATTTCTCTCTTTATCCAGTACGCTGTGAGAGATGAGAGTGCAGACATGTGTATTCGTGTATCTGCATCTGCAAGTGGAGCTGCAAAGCTGGGACCGTTTGTTTTTGTTTCTTGCGTCATCGGAAAGTCAGGACAAGCTTAGTTTGTCCTCTGGTCTTTTTGTTTGTTTGTTTGTTTGTTTGTTTTAAGTTTACATTTCCCAGTCTAGTCTGTGTTCTCGTCAGGGTTCATGAAGTATTTGCTAGATCCTGGAAGCAGGTCATCACTAGAGTAATACATTAATAAGAGCAATTGATCAATAAATGTGAATAACTCAAACACATCAGAGGCCAATATATTAACTACCTGATACAATGTAAATTTTTTTTTTTTCTTCAATATTCTAGGTGGTTTGATATGAAATGGTTCATTGTGGAGAAGCTTACATAGTTTAAAAAACAAACTTGAGAAATATTTTGAAAATGAGATCTGACAAATCTGACTATAAGGCAAACCACATATACTCTACCTAGTAAGATTTTCTGAAATCAGAAAAAAAGAAAATGAATGAGCAAAATGTAGATTTAAACAAAGTTGTCATTCTTTTTTTATTTACAGTGCTGTTGATAGAAACCAGGGTTCAAAATCTACAACACATACAGTTTTATAGATTTTATTTACTTTCTAACACCAACAGTAAATGTTTGCTGCAGCTGGTGGTTAAGACCAGAAGGTTGTGGGGTTGAATCCCAGGACTGTTAGAAGCACTGTCCCCACACATTGCTCTCTGGGCACTGTGTTCCTGGCTGCCCGCTGCTTCACTCACTGAATGGGTTAAACAAAGAGGAATACTTTCACACTGTTCACAAATGACAGAATGGTCACTTTCACTTCTCATGTCTTTTAAGTTACACTGATAATGGTAAAACTATTGAAAACCTGAAAAATCAAATAAATAAACCAATGGGGGGGGGGTGGGGGGTGACAGCTAGATTGTTTAGTCAGATCCCACAGAAAATTCACTGTAGCACAAATTGCTGGAAAAGTAAATGCTAGCCATGACAGGTGTCAGAATATAAAGTGCATTGCAGCTCACTGCATGTGGGACTTTGTAGCTGTAGAGCATTCAGAGTAACAATGCTGACCCCTCTCCACCACCTAATCAGCTGAGGAAGAGATGGACTTTGCAAAAACGGCAAGCTGTGGCAGTGTGACACTCTGGGCAATGTTCTGCTGGGAAATACTGGTTCCTCTATTCACGTGTGTGTTACTTTGACACATACAACCTACCTAACAACACTGTTGTAAACCAAGTACAACAGGCAACAGTATTCCGTAATTCCCACACTCCCAAAACAAATCAAATATCAGTGTCATGTGCTGGACAAACCAGTCCAATTCATGGAGTCCCCACTTCACAACTTCACAACACTTGACAAGTTAAAGAACGGGCAGCTAATATGTAGCTGCCACATGCTGCAATACACCTTCAGAGGACTTGTGGAGTTCAAGGCTCAACAGGTCAGGCCTGTCTTGGGTGGCACTCTTTGTTTCATGCCTGTCAAACTGTCATATCTTTGACATATTGAGTGGATTACAGGAAAGAAATAGGAGCAAAGTGTCTAAAGATAAAAGGGGCCTGGATAATGGTGTTTTCCGCATTTAATCACCAGCCAGATCAACTGTAATCATCTACACCTCTTTCTTTACTGGTTCTGGCCTTAGCTATGGATGGCTTTTAATGCTTGAATGACTCATACGCAGGTCACTGCGTGGTTTAACAAACAAAAAACATTCCTCTGAAACTGGTCAGGTACATTCATTGAACTGAAAATGAGAGGCTTTCAGAGGCTTTCTGGGTGCCTAGAGAACAGTCTCTCAAGACTACATAAAAAATGCAATAAATTCTGGCTCTTTATGAGATACAATGAAGAACTGAGGACTGGCGCGAGACTTTTGCACAGCACTGTTTGTGTGTGTTTAGAAAAGCTTATCTCAGAACTATCATAAAATGATGTGCATGACATTGGGCACCTTACTAAAAGCAATTTCATATAATCGTTTTCGGAGACGGGGCCTTAAGACGTCCGGTTCTTATCACCACCACTGCAAGCGGCTCTAACATGGAAAGTTTATCTAGAATTAAATATTTCACATCAAATCACTCTGAATAACTTTGTTTACATGTTGGCAGTTCAACTGTGAAAAGTGTCTGGAAGTTTCTTTTAAGAAAGATTGCTGCACTGGTTTAGCAAAAGCAAATGCCTTGGTAGTTTTTTCAGTCTTTAAGAACCTGAACAAAACTCACTGACTGGGTTGTAGGTACAGTGTCAAAGAATAACATCAGCAAAATACGAGTTCATGAGTTCATGAATGACCATGAGATGGACACTACTGGTGAGCTGGAAAAATTAGAGAATTATGGAACCAAGCCTTATTAGCTTCTGAGCATCATTATTTGTCAAGAGATCTCAGGCATCAGCCGCAGGATAACGATGTTTACAGAAGCATTCTAACAGCTTAGATCTAACGAAATGCCTCAGAATTCTTTAGATGGCACATGAGCACACAGAAGGACCTTCAGCATAAATATGAAGCAGATATGTTTTTTTTTTTTTAAGATCAAAGTAAGAACCTTCTTGGCTGGCCAAGACAGTCTGTCTATAACCCCTGAGCATGCATTTCACTTACTAGAGGCAAGACTCAAGGCAAAACTCCTAAAATCTGAAAAAGCAGACTCTAGATGTCTAGAAATAACACTTTTCAAGTAACACATAAATAGTTATGAGTCAAGTCATAAAATGTGTATTTGTTTTCATGTCAAATGCGTCTTTAAATTAAAATGACAGCTATTATCCAATTACTCTTGGACCCCTCAATTTGGGGGCTATATATCAGAAAGTATGTGGGTCTTGAATGTTAATTTAATGAAAATATACTCAAGTTACAGCAGACAATCTGTACTCTGAACTCATAGTTAAAAGTAAAACAATAAAAGTAACCAAATCATTTAAGGGCAGCACTGCAGTAGCAGAGTCAAAGTTTTCGGCAGTTTAGTGTTTCCCCAGTTCTGATCTACACAACCTGGCTTGACTTGTTGAAGAAAGAAAGCACTAAACTGTACAGTGTTGTGTCTCGCCAGGCCTGGAACTGAATTTGCTTGCTCAGGTTCAGTATGAAGAGCTGATTATGAGGAGATCAAGGCCACAGAGAGCAGTGGAGTTTGTGTGGGAGACGCTGGTGAACCTGGTGCTTGACGATGATGCCAAGGAACCGCATTTAAATGAAGACTGCAGTCTGATGGCAGGACCCCCAGTGCTGCTCAGAGAAAAGGAACATTTACTGTAAAATAAGGACTCTTCTTTACCCAGACTATTTCTGCACTGATATTCATTTGTCTCAAATAATCAGATCTTGAAATAACCTGAAGACCAAATTGAAATTCAACCAAAGCCAGACAGTTTTGAGATCCATACAGTTGGTCAAGAAAAGAAAGATGAGAAGCCTATGAGAACAGCAAAAGAAAAAATATTTTGAAATTTCTCTTAAGATGGGTTTTAGAAGAACTAAGTAAGACTCCAATAATTTCCAAATAAGAACATCATTTATTTCTGATGAGACAAAAAAAGGCTATTGTGAGCAGCAACATTTTCTTCTGGGTGGTCTGTTGTACGTGTGTGTGTGTGTGCGTGCGTGTGTGCATGTGTGTGTGTGCGTGTGTGTGTGTGTGCGTGTGCGTGCGTGTGTGTGTGTGTGTGTGTGTACGTGTGTGCGCGCGCGTGTGTGTGTGTGTGTGTGTGCGTGTGTGCGGGCGTGTGTGTGTGTGTGTGTGCGTGCGTGTGTGTGTGTGCGTGTGTGTGTGCGTGTGCGTGTGCGTGTGCGTGTGTGCGTGTGCGTGTGTGTGTGTGTGTGTGTGTACATGAAACCCCGGTAGGGTCCTCCAGAGCACATGAGAATGATCAAGACGTTTAGTTTTCACAAACTCACCACAACTTAAAAAGACCATTTACTGGTTCAAAAATATATGGTCAGATGCCACAGTACAGGTTCAGAATACAGTACAGCTACAGTACGTCCCAGGAACGTTACCAGCTATGGATGAACTGATCATTTGAGTCTAATGAGTTGATTCAGCCTTAGCGGTATGTATTCATGCTTTGAGAGCATCTTTTTGTATTTGATAGGAACATTATTGGAAAGGATGTAAATATGCAACATGATAATGAGAAAGAGGCTGATACTTCCCACAGCAACACAATGGCAAAGCCACACCAAAGTCCAGTGTGATAACTGCACACCTGCAGTGTCTATTTGTGTGTCAGAGTGAACGCTGTTAAGATTGACCTCAAACTTAGATCTTAATTCAACACTGGATGTGTAATGTGACATTATGTGGGGGTTTTTTCCAGTGGTCAAAATTAAAACAAAACAGTGCTGTCATCATTTTTTTTTTTTAATTTTACAAACATTTTTGATTTAAATTACACATTTCATGTAGACTATGTACATATTGCATCCACTGTACTGATAAAATGTCACTCGAGCTACTTATGCAGCAAAGTCCCCAGTGCTGAATTAACATCTACAGGTTTGATTTCACACCTGCAGAGTTGAATGTGTTCAAATTACTGCTTTTCACTGCATTCAGCTGGACAGGAATTCATTTAACAAGGTTTATTCAAAACTGTGTCCCGACCCGCATACTACCACACTCAGTAGTGGGCAAAAAAATAGTACAGAGCCATTGGAAATCCATTCAGTAATGTAGAAGGTAAATTATAGAAGCGTGTGGTTTGGGACGTGTTAATCCAAGAGTGTGGGCGTTAACTGTAAGAGAGCGTTATGGTCCAGCTGGGCACAAACAAAGCCGGCAGGAGTCCATCCATACTCGAATTCAGCCCCCTGTGCGTTCCCTGGGCATTGTGTGCATTTCCTGAACAACGTCAGTGTTGTATTAACACCTAAAGGGCTGAATGAAGACATAGTGCTGAATTCAGTAACAGAGTGTTAACATGGGCTTGCACCATTCATTTACCTCTAATTGGACACAATTTACTGTTTTCTGCCCCAAGTGTGAAGAGAGCAATAGAAATGTATTCTTTATATCCAGACAGGCACTGAAGGACCTTGCAGAGTGTAGAGAAATTGAGGTGTTGAACATATCAGTTCAGCGTGACTTTGTCTTGTACTTTTGGCAATAAATGCATAAAAAAGATGCATAAAACCAGCCAAAGTTTAAACACACTTGCTCATAGAAGAGTCCCTCCTATTTAGACTATATCCCATAATTTATAGTCATCATGATAATACCAAAGAAATTATGTTTCAGTTTCTTTTAGATTTAATTACCATGGAAGTTCAAAGTTATAGTTTATTGGCTATAATTATAGTTTCAAGTTGTATCCTCTGCAAAGAATTATGGTTCCGAATGCTTTTTTTCCTTCTCCTCAGAAGAAATACTTTAATGATATGTTTTATTTTAATAATATTATTGTTACAGTTTTATGTTTTATGCAAATACAATTGAATTTCTCTAATAAAGTTTTAATCAACAATCATATTACAAACCTCATCACTGCTGGAACAAGAAATTTACTTAATGAGTAGGAAACAACTTTTACTGTAGGTAAATGTAAAAAAAATTTAATGTTGTTTTGTACTATTTATATATCCTCTACAATAAATAAACAACTCAAATAAAACTAAAATAATGTATTTTACTTCACATTTTAGAGCAGCATTTTTTTTTCTTAATTTTAATATGGGTTTTTTGTGTCCAAACTTTTAGCTGGTAGGGCATTGTTCATTTTACAGGTTTTCTGTGTATGTTCCTTCAGCCCCTGTATGTTCCTTCATCCCTCAGTGTATGTTCCTTCAGTCCTGTACATGTTCCTTCAAAGCCCTGTATGTTCCTTAATTTCTGTACATGTTCCTTCAAACCCTGTGTGTTCCTTAAGCTCTGTATGTTCCTTAAGCTCTGTATGTTCCTCCAGTCCTCTATGTGTTCCTTCAAACCCCTGTAGGTTCATCCAGTCCCAGAAGTCTGTGTGACTCCAGAAGACGCAGAGGTCCTCCCGGTTTGAGCGTTAGGTCCGTGCTGGCTGGTTGAGGCCGAGTATTTTCTTAAAGGCTTTTCTGAAGTCCCTGTTGAAGATGGTGTAGATGATGGGGTTGACGGAGCTGTTGCAGTATCCGATCCAGAAGAAAAGTTTGAAGAGCCCCTCGGGGGCGGCGCAGCTCTCCCCGCAGAGCGCGCCCAGGCTGTAGGTGAAGAAGAAGGGGAACCAGCAGAGCACGAAGCCCCCCATCACCACCGCGAGCACGAAGGTGAAGCGCTTCTCGCGCAGCTGCGCCGTCCTACTCCGGCACGCGCCCAGGGGAGCGTGCGCGCGCGAGCGCGAGGACGGCAGCGGCGGGTGAGGCAGAATGAGCGCGCGGCTCGTGGCCCACGGCGCGCGACGGCAGTCTCCTCCAGGTCCCCCACCCCCTCCACCTCCTCCTACCCGTCCTCCTCCAGAGGAGCTCGCGCCGCCGATGCCGTTGTCTCGCATCCTCCCCACGGCGCTCTCCTCCAGGTCGATATCGTCGAGCTCCTCGCGTCGCGCGTCGCTCCCCGAACTGTGGCTGCTCGCGCTCTCCGTCTCAGCGGCGCGGCGGCGCGCGGCACAACCGTCCGCACGCATGGCTGCCGCCGCCGTCGCCTTGGCCACCGCGGCTGCCACGGAGCCGTTCTGCGCCGCGCACACGGTGGCGGACCGCTGCTTGGCCACGCGGTAGATCTTGCAGTAGACGGTGACCATGATGAACCCCGGCGCGAAGAAGGACACGAGCGCCGAGGAGAGGATGTACCACGGTTCGTCGTTCAGCAGGCACTCGCCCTCACCGTGGCGCGTGAGCACGATCGGCGGGAAGGAGATGACGGCGGACACGAGCCACACGGCGGCGATGGCGGAGCGCACGCGCGCCGGTGTGCGTTTCAAGTTGTAGCGCACGGCGCGCGTCACCGACCAGTAGCGGTCCAGGCTGATGGCACACAGGTGCACGATGGACGAGGTGCAGAACAGCACGTCCAACGCCAGGTACAGTGCGCACCACACGCTGCCGAAGTACCAGTAGCCCATCACCTCGTTGGCCAGCGAGAAGGGGATCACGAGCGCAGCCACGAGCACGTCGGCGCACGCCAGAGACACGAGGAACAGGTTCTGAGGGGCGCGGAGCGCGCGGCTTGTCAGCACGGCCACGATCACCAGCGCGTTCCCCACGATGGTCAGGAGGATGAGGAGCGACACAACTAGGATGATAAAGGCCGCCGCCACGTCCGCGTGCGGCCACGGGCGCGTGCTGTTGGTGCCGCTGTCGCGCGTGGCATTGAGGTGCGTTACGTCCATGCTGCGCGCATCATCCCGTGGAATCTCCCAGAGGATGAAGGAAGAAGGGATGGAGCGGAGAAGTGACCCTCTCAGCAGGCGCGCGACGCGTCAACGACGTCCACGGGGTCCGCGCGCGCTCATACTGGACCTGCGACAGACCGTAAGCAGGACTGTAATCCAGAGAGAAAGAGAGAGTAAGCAGCTGTCCTCGATATTTTACTTTTCTTTTTTTATTTTCCTTTCGTCTTTTTCCTCCGTTCTCCGTTTCTCGCGCTGTCAGTCGCGCGCTGCGCCCAAACTCGCGCTGCTCTCCGGATGGAATGTTGGAATGTGCGCTCCTGCGATAGCGGAGTGGATGACGTCACGTGGAGCAACCCACTTCCACTCACTCACACACACACACACACACACACATATACACAAAATACACACACGCACACACACACACACACACCGCATACATATGCACGCACATGCACACACACAGATACACAGACATTCGAATACACACACACTGCACACACACACACATAGACACACAAGTCATATTATCATGACATATCGAATAGTTTCTGTGTTGACACATTCAGTCCCAATTATTTAATACTGATGCCCACATATTTGCCGCTGACTTCATCAAAGAGCACAGAAATTCCATTAGTATGCTGAACGTGTTGTTAATTGAACTAAAAACTCTATTAATCCTGCATAAAGGATCAAAGTCCAACAGCACACTCCATTAATTAAGTTGCTGCTGGACAGAAAGCAACATGAAAGATGGAGTAAAGTTTCTGCAAGAAGGCAGCAGCTCTAGAACATTGTTCGCTGCTCACCACTATAAAGGCAATTTTTCTCATAATGGAAGCGGTATAAAGTCGACTGCTTGTCTACAAAAGAGAAGAGAAGAATGTTGCACAGAAGTATGAAGTGGTGTTCAGACAGTCAGAAGCATTTGAACAATCTGGTGTCTGATGTTTAAAGCATTGTGCCCTGAATTTAAACACATCGCTGTATTCTCTCTTCACACAATAGACGTGCTGAGGGTCAGGATGCTTCACTCTCTTCCTCCTGCACTCTTTGAGTCTCCAATCCATTCACATCATCTGTAAGTGTGTATGAGAGAGAGAGTATACGTGCGTGTGTGTGTGTGTGTGTGTGTGAGAGAGAGAGAGAGAGAGAGGGAAATGGTCCTCAAAATGTAATGTTTTTATTACAAATGTAACCTTTTTTGGAAAAAGAGATTGCCTTTTGTTATCTGAGGTTAAGGTCAGAGTTAGCTTTAGGCAAAGATGCTGTAGTAGTAGTAACACTGAACTGTGTGTGTGTGTGTGTGTGTGTGCGCGCATTTTGTCTAACGATTCGAGGTCATAGGGACATTCGGCTTTGGAAAAGAATAAAAAAGATCTAAAGGATTTTCTTGTGTTCCCTGAGATTTAGGTCAGGGTTGGGTTAAGTGTAGAAATCAATGGAAATAAATATAAACACAAACTCGTGGTACCAGACTAAACTCACAGATATTAAACTTCCAGTGAGGGTTCCTTGGAGGGATGAGATCTAAGAACCAGTTTTAACCTTCTGAAAGACCTTTCAGTTGAATGGGTCTTCAAAGAACTTTTGGAAATTATAGTTATGATCGAATGTGAATATGAAGAACCATTTAATCATATTCATGTCCATACAAAGGTTTTAAGTTCAACCATACAGGCAAACCAAAACCTGTTTACACTCATGAACAAACGATACTAGGGTGGTACCCTCAATAGTCCTTCATCAGTACCTTACATTTGGGAAGATGCACTTTCTATATACACATTTTTTGTCTTAGTATATTTTAATTGTGGATGTAGTGGATCTGTAAAATACATTCCAGATACACATTTAGACATCATGGCTACATTGGTTGCACCATGGTAGTGTGTAAACAGTTTATTTGATTCAAACACAGACTTTCTATATCATGTCATCATGTTGAGATGAAAAGTGAAAGTGACCATTTGTCATACGTGAACGCACCACAGCACACAGTGTGAACAGCACGAAATTCTTCCTCTGC
>JBBPDB010000023.1:5633556-5648552 GCA_037974465.1 Brachypetersius altus | reverse complement strand
TGATTTGATCTTTATTAAAAACTCTGCAAAGAACTATATCACTCAGTCTGTGCGTCTTCCCTGCCCCAGCGTAACAGTTGGTACTGAGATGGGCTGTCTTGGGCTATGCTGGGCTTTTAGGGGTGAGTCTGGTCTCCCTACCCTTCCCCCACTCCCTGGGGGCCACTACTGCTGCTACTGGTCCTTCTGAGCCCCCCTCACAGCGACTCTTTCAGTCACTGCTAGTGCTTTAATAAAGATAAAGTCCTGAACTAAGACAAGCCTCACTGCTCTGGAACACGATGTTTCCATTGTGGTACACATTCACAGTCAGGAAGGTGCTGTTATCTTCCTTGCCCTCAATGACGATCTGTCTCCCATTATGGATGGCCCTCTTTCTGTGGAGTGTGTTGTGGGCGCAGAGAGCCCTGTGCCAGGCGTGTGCTGCAGGATTCCATCCAAATGGAGTTTTATTCTCCATTTGGATGGAATCTGCTCTGAGAGTTTCTGGGATTTCTCTAACACTCCTTTGCTTGTGTGTTTTTCATGTCTGTAGAGTAGCTTATTGCAAGGGGGCAGAGTTTTCTTACAGCCGTCTCAGCCATGGCTCATGCATTGTGGCTAGATTGATTACCTCAGGAGCTAAATAGTTTGAAAAGAAAACCTTTTTGTAGACTTTGCAGTATTTCTTGTTTTGCCTGTGTGAATATTATCTTTAGATGTATTTTTCTTCTCTTAGTTTGGTCTCAGTTTTGTTCATTTTAAAGCACTGGCAGGGACTGAGAGAGTCACTGAGAGGGGGACTCAGAAGGAGTAGTGTACCCCAGGGAGCTGATCTTTAGCCAAGTTTGGATTTTTCTTGCTTTTCTCTGTTCCTGAACCTTTTCTCTAATAGCTGTTTATTTTGACAGTTCAGTAGTTTTTTGCCCTCTAGTTTATGTTGCTTTATTTTATTCTAAAACTTGTCTATTTGAAAAAAAAAATAGAAGCCTGGCTCTCATGAATTAATCTATATCTCTCTCTGAATGTAGAGGTTTTCTCTGTCTCTCTTCTTTCTTCTTCTTCTATACTACTGTTTTATAATGCATTAGTGGTTTACATTGCTTGTCTATTCTACTATATTCTGTTATATTATATTCATGTGTGGATTTGATGGCAGAGAGACCGTCGAGAGGATGCTGCTCATGGTGGGTGAACAGGGGTGGGAAAACATTTACTCTGTATTGTGTATAAACAAGATTGAGGTAGTTTTCCCTCATCCGAGAGGTTTTCGTGGCAAGATCATCTAGATCATCATCTGAGTTAATAATCAAAGCTTACAAAGAGCTCATTTAAAGAGAAATTGGTTTGGGAGGTTTGCAAGTCCTATGAAAATGGTTAATTTAGGATGCGATAATGCCACAGTGAAGCACATGTTCTCATCTGGTGGCAGGTTTTTATGATCAGGCTCCAGGTCAGGGATGGAGACAGCACATACACAATGTTCGCTATCAATGGCAGTCGCAGTACTTTGACTGTGGAGACATTGGGCACAAAAGTTTAACTGGTGGAAGAGAATGGGTTTGCACATGAGACAGCACAGAGGAAAATGAAGAAGTGCCTTTGCACTTGAGTGAGTGGAGCTGGGGAGAAGAAGGCAGATAAGCCCGGACCAGAGACAATTGTGTATAGTGTTGGGGAGTAGAAGAGTGCAGTGGTCACTGGGACAGCAGAGCAGAATGGTGAGTATCGATAGGGGGTCTTTTGTTAACTTTGCTGTAGGGGGCTAGAGATAGACTTAAAAGGGAAATGGTATTAGACCATATTAAATGAAAGGTTGTGAATGCTTTGTTTTTACAGGAAACACACAGTGATGATGATACTGCAGTAGAGTGGCATTAACTGTAGTGCAGGGGTAGCAATTTTATTTCTTAGGAGTCTGAAGGCTAGAATCATCTCTAAAAGATGTGTAAGGCATGTTTACTAATGGTTAATGTGGAAATAAAGGCCCAAGAATATGTCTTTGTGAACATATATACACCTCGTATAGATGGGGAGAAGGTATTTATTTAACTCTTTACAGAAAGAGCTCTCTCAGATTTCTCAGGATGCTGTTCTGGTGTTAGGGGTGTCTGGTATTGGAAAAATGACAGTATACTGCAACAGAACAGGACAGGAAATCCAAGACTTGTCTGTGCTAATAAAGGTGGTACCAGTCAACTTATGGAGAGAGAAATGCCCTTTGAAAAACACATTTTGGGTACATTTGGGTTAAGGTAGTAGATGGAAAGATTTCTGTCACTTACTTGGGTCAATTGTAATTGTTACAACAGCACAGTAACAGGCTGCTTAAAGCTGTATTTTTCT
The DNA here is from genome assembly GCA_037974465.1 of Brachypetersius altus. Taxonomy (NCBI): domain Eukaryota; kingdom Metazoa; phylum Chordata; class Actinopteri; order Characiformes; family Alestidae; genus Brachypetersius; species Brachypetersius altus. The sequence goes on along the minus strand of JBBPDB010000023.1, from coordinate 5,646,227 downwards.
GTTGATTTCTAAGGTCATCACTTGATATTGTTTCAGTTGACCTCTGACCTGGGACAACATAGGGCAGGATATTGGAAACTACATGTACAGCTCTTACAAGATGCTTCTTTTTGTTCCATATTTAAACATTTTTAGGTGTTGAGAACAATGGAAGGGCGTTTTAGTTGTTTTAAGCAGTGGTGGGATATTGAAAACATCCAAATTAGGCCCCTCTGCCAGCAGTCCATCGTGCATTATAAAAGGGCTCTTATGGAACTTAGGAAATTAAGAAAGTTGAGTAGCAGTTACTGGGTCAAAACCAGGTTGGTTTATGAGCCAAATTGGCAGAATTCTTTAGGGACCTTTATGCAAAAAGGTGCTCTTGTGAAAGCTCAGTTTAGAATGTTAAATGGATGCTTCTAGCTTTTCCATTTTTGGAATGGAGAAGAACTATAATAAAACCAAACACATGCACAGAGTGTACATGTCTAATGGGCAACTCACAGGAGAAATGCAAGTGAGGGTACCAGATTTTTATTCTGTATTCTATATAGCTGATCCATGTGATACTGTATAAATGAATGATTTGTTATTGTCTATGGTTCATCTATGGATCAGAAGAATGGCATGGACCTTACAGGAAAGGCTGTTACTTTCCAGATGGCAATTTGCAGATCAGCTGTGGTGAATGGTCTTCCTGTGCAATAAAGTATTCTTGGTGTGGATTTATGGGTAATGTTGTGTGAGTGTATTTCACTGTGCAGCTGCCCCACAGAACTATTTTGTCATTTCTTCCAAAAAAATTGGGATATATGTGACATTTAATTCTGGGGTCCAATATCTCTTTTGTGCTGTGACTATAAATAATTTTTGAAAACCCTCCCTAACCGTCTCAAAAACCTTCCAGCATCTATTGTATTCTATTTAGTTCTCTGCCATCACAGTACAGTTTAGGTACAGTACTGTTCCTGCATACCTTTGGAAAAGTTCCTATAGAGGCAGGGTGCTGATTATTAAGAACTTGGTGGCATCTACCTAGTGGCACTGGTTATATTTGGAAAATTCTTTGGTCCTCTATCTACCAACTTATGACGTTTGTCTGGTTGATTTTGAGAGGAGGGGAGCTGCTCTTAGGTGCAGTGCTGCTTATAGGCTGCTGTACACAGTTGTATAGTGTGAAGCACACCGGAGTGTGCCCTTTTAAGGAGAGCTTGGCATTTGGGGCTGGAATTATAGCCTCAGGAATCAGTTTATTACAGCTGGACTGAGTAAGATGGGTCATGTAACCTGCCTCTCTACTCGCTGCCTCTCTGCATTTCATTTCCCGTCTGTTATTTAAGACAATATACATCAACAGTAAACTAACACACTGCACTTTACACTATACACAGTCATGGCCAAAATTGTTGGCACCCCTTAATTTTTTTCCAGAAAATCAAGTATTTCTCACAGAAAAGTATTGCATTAACACGTGTTTTGCTAAACACATGTCAATTCTCTTTGTGTGTATTGGAACAAAACAAAAACAGGAGAAAAAAAAATTGACATAATCTCGCACAAAACTCCAAAAATGGGCTGGACAGAATTATTGGCACCCTTAACTTAATATTTGGTTGCACTCCCTTTGGAAAAAATAACTGAAATCAGTCGCTTCCTATAACCATCAATGTCTCTCCCATCTTTCTTTCTCTCTTCCCTTCTTTCTCTCTTTGTCTGTTTCTCACTCTTTCTGCTTTCACTTTCTCTCTCTTGCCAAAGCGGTGTAGTGTTTAAAGTAATTTATAGATAAATGATGAAACAAAGGGAAATACAAATTAGCATATTGTCATGTTTGGCTGGAATTACAAAGGTGACTCACTGGCAGGAATTTCTTTGATACAGTTTAATTTTGCAAAATGGCAGGAAACAGTGGAGATACAAATTAGAGAGCAAAAGTTCTTTGATATAATAAATGCTCAAATGGAATACTTAATGCCATGTCCTGACCTTGATGGGGTTCCAGAGGAGGAATGTACATAAATCACAGACTTTAATCTGGAAAAGGGTACGTATCCTTCTTTGTGACTGGAATGGATCCAGGCAGACTGACAGTCAGAGCAACCACAGAGACATAACCAGTTGTTAGGTACAAGAGGGAACAGAGACCAGGTTGACCTGGGCCTAAATAACACGGATTGATGAGGTGCAGGTGAAGCTGATCAGTGATGCAGAAGAAACCTAAATTAAAGCATCATTGTGGTGGAGGGGACTATTTATGTTATTATTATTATTATTATTATTGTTGTTGTTGTTGTTGTTAATAATAATAATAATAATAATAATAATAATAATAATAATAATAATTGCCCCTAGGTATGAATGTGAGCATGAATGCCCATTGCAGCTGAGATAGGCTCCTTTTCTGTGAAATTTTCTCTGATCAAAATGAAGGAAGTGCAGTGGTGAATCTCAAACTCACCACTCTCACAGTGACCACAACACAAGGATTTTTTTATAGCTGCCTTTATCTATGAATTTTAGGTGCAGCCAGCATTTTCTGGATGGGTATCCAAAACGTGTGTTTGTTGGTTTTATTTTAAACTTTTATATGTTTCTGCATAATTGTGCCTGCAGGGACTCATGTGAGATCCTTATCAAGTCAAGTAGTCAAGAAGATTTTATTGTCATTTCTACCATATACACAGTACATAGTAAAAATGAAACAACGTTCCTCCAGGACCATGGTGCAGCACAAGAGCAGAACAGAACAGAACACAAGTGCAAAACAGGACAGAGCAACAGTACCGCTAAACGAGACAGGACAAGACCATGTGTAGTGCAAATGACAAGGACTACATTGAGGATAAGTACAGTATTTGACCAGTACTGTAGTTTAGCAGCAGAGATGTGCAAGAGTGCAAATGTGTAAGAGAAACAATTTAAAACACCTTGAGGGCATCACAACCCACAAACATTTTTAAGAGACATTTGAAGTACTTTTGCACATGTCTACTTTTACATTTGTCTTTTGTCTTTGTTTATTAACTTGTGAAACCTGTAGCCCTTTGGGATCGGCGATGAAAAGGGCATTATAAATAAAATGTATTATTATTATTATTATTCATTATTAGTGCATAAATGGATAAAAAATAATTGTATTTAAAACGATTCACCAAAATCTGTTGCAGGTAAGTGATATTGTTTTAAATGTTATGGTTTTTCATCAGAAAACCCAGATTCCTCGTTTACCTGTATTGGTTTATAAGGCGCTTTTGCCTCACGCAACATGGCGGACGCGCTGACGTATCATGTCAGCTGTGGAACGCATTGAATGTGGCGTCTACATACATATGTCATGATTAAAACAGTCGCGTATCCTTTCAGGAAGTCGGAGTCGCAGGCTCCTCCCGCCAAGAACTGAATGATTCGGTGAACGAATCTTTTGAACGGGTATTTTTATTGAACTGATTCTAGTGATTCGGTACATCTAAAAAGCTGCCGTGCCCGTCACTACTACACGCTGACCTATTTCGCTGCTCTTAACACGCGGCCGGCGTAAACACAGCGGGGGCGTCAAGCGAGAGAGGGAACCAATCATAGTGCGCATTCTCCGGGAGTGGCCAATGGGGACACGCATTGCTCTGGAGAAGCGACAGAACCTCCGATCCGCCATGATGGTTGTTTGCTTTGGGTGAGAAAGAGCAGCGGATACAAAAGTGGAGCAGAAACAAAAGGACTCGCACACTCAGCCTCGTCGACTGGTAATGCGCTTACAGGTAAACTAAAGAGACGCGGAGAACAGCACCTACTTTGTTTTACTACGAGCAGAAACGCGTCATTTCAACAGAAGAAACTTTTGATAAGTACAGCTGGCCGTTACTTTGCAAAATAGAAAAATCACACGATAGCCCGCAGCTAAGTAGCGGCTAATTGGCTAACTCGCAAATCTCAACAACGGGCATGCCAGCATTGACACATATGTGTTAACCTGCTCTCTTTTCTGCATTTGCTTTGACGTGATTCAGTTCCTGTTGGGTCTCGAACTCATTATGGTCTCCGTGATACAGCCAGGGTTCATTATTATGTAAGTTGACAAACGTGGTCTCATCACGCAGCAGCTGGCTCAGTAGCCACTTGTATTTGTATATACGTTTAGTCCGCCCGCTAGGTTCATAATCAACGTTGTCTGGAGAGCTACATTAGCTGCGAGTCATTGTGGTACGAGTATGTTTACTTGCTTCTTCATGGCGTTTCAGTTTTTCACCCAGGCATTCTTCCAGCACAATTCCACTTTCGCTGCCTCGTTAATTCACGAACATAGATTATATAGAGTGAAAGGGGAACAAAATGGGTTAGCTGCGGTTATCACGTGTAAAAGATTACTACACCTACCTTATCCTTATTAGGTCACAAGTTAACAAGCTTCATATCTATACTTAATAGACACCCCAACAATTTACTCGTAGTTAGCGCAAGTTTCGTATGAAACACGCAGGAAGAAATGACTTCAAATGATACAAAGTATTTGTGAATGACTGGAAAGCAGCCAAAGTATGCCGTGCATGTTAGCTGTTACTCTTTTAACTCAATTTAGGTTTAACCCTCGTAAATTTGTGGCGAGCCGCCTTCTAGGCACCTCTTGGACCAGAATTGTGTTAGTGCTCCTAATTTGTTAAGTAAGTTGTAATCAGGTCCACCTTTTACGTTGTGTGCATCCAGTTTGTTTTCTAGGCATCATGTTTAAGGGCCTTCTGAATTTAATCTATGTATATCAGAATTGAAATTATTTTAATTTTAGAATTCAGACTGCACACTTATTACTCTTCAGCTTTCGAATGGTGCTCTCCAATGTTTTTGTCAGACAATCCATTAATAAAAGCTCATATTTGTACCATTTTTAAACTGACTGGTGGAAGTAACTGTACTTATTTCAGTATTACAGAGATGCCCAAGGAAAAATATGATCCGCCTGATCCAAGGCGGCTGTACACAATAATGTCAAGTGAGGAGGCGGCCAGTGGAAAGAAGTCATACTGGGCTGAGCTGGAGATTAGTGGTAATGTTGGGGTTTTAACTGGGAAATATTTAGTGCAGAGCTTTGTGTGTATATATTTTCATAGTTTCATGTGTGGTTTTCACTAGAAGGGACTATGTTTTGTATACTAGGTTTGGGTTGTTTGGGTTGTTTAGTTCATTTGGAACTGATTTTATTGACCAAAATAAATCATGTAAAATGTGAGGGTACAATTTTGAAAACTAGTGTGCTCGTTATTTAATGTATGGTGAAATGTACGTTTCATGGCTTTTTTTTTTCCAGGTAAAGTAAGAAGTCTGAGCACAGAGTTGTGGTCTCTCACCCACCTGACTGCTCTGCACATCAGTGACAACTCCCTCTCACGCATCCCGCCCGATATTGCCAAACTACACAACCTGGTGTACCTGGACCTCTCATCCAATAAGATCAGGAGCCTGCCAGCTGAGCTAGGCAACATGGTATCTCTCAGGTCAGCATCTGACATTTTATTGCTGCTGTTTTACTCAGATTTAGAAATTTACCAGTAAATTTGTTATCAAGAGTGTGAAAAAGCAATAAATGTTTTGCAGAAACGTTGGCAGTTAGATCTATATACCATCTCTCTTGTTATTTGAGGTTATGAACTCCTCTTACTAGCTTTGATAACTGCCGCACTGGGTGGTTATAAACCATTTTCTGCATAGAATTGAAAAGCATACCAAAGTGCTCTAGCTTATAAATTGCATGCTGTTCTGAATGTGTTTTAATTTTGTACTGCTTTGCGTAATATTAAAATGTGGATTTTTCATTTTAGGGAACTGCTTTTAAATAACAACCAGTTGCGAGTTCTGCCTTTTGAGCTTGGAAAACTGTTTCAGTTACAAATTTTGGGTTTAAAAGGTATGTCTCCATGCAGCCTTTATTTAGGTTGAATATTTGATTTTACTTTTCAGATGTTTGTACATAAAGTTATGACAATTTTGTAATTACCAGCTACTTGTTAGTGTTTGTCTGGGGTGTTTATAATTTCATGGAAAATGCAAATTTCTGCTCTGACTTTAAAGGAAACCCCCTTGCACAAGACATCATGAACCTCTACCAGGAACCTGATGGGACACGTCGGCTCTTGAACTACCTGTTAGACAATCTTGCAGGCACTAAGCGTGGTAAGCTTGGACTCCTTTTTAGTGTTGAAGGGCATGGCTTTCTTTGAGTTGGAAGTGTGGTTTTAGCAAGCAGATGAACTTCTTACTGTACGATGAGTCTTTTGCCACATTCATAGTCTTTTCGTTTTGTTGTGGGGGTAATTACTGTGTGCACAAGTGGTGATTGTGTGTGTCTGTGTGATGTGTATGACATTGGTGCACCTCTACTTTAGTTCCCACAGAGCAGCCCCCTCCTCGCTCTTGGGTATCTTTGCATGAGCCTGACAGGACACGACCGTCAGGTGAGAAACTTGGATGTTTTTACTGTATGGATTTCAATATTTTAAAGCTAACTCACTATAACAATTCAGTAGTATGTTTCAAATAAGGCTGTACTACTTGTCATTTGAGGAAAGTCTAGAACTTGTAGTAATAACATACATAAGATACATTTCTCTGAACAGTTTGACTTACACCTTAACCTCCTCTTTACTTTGCTTTTTATCAGCACTGTTCTCAGTGATGTGCTACAACGTGCTGTGTGATAAGTATGCCACCCGCCAGCTCTATGGCTACTGCCCCTCCTGGGCCCTCAGCTGGGATTACAGGAAAAAGTCCATCATGCAGGAGATCCTCAACTGCAGCGCAGACATCATTAGCCTACAGGTCTGATGATGACGCGCATATATCCTGCACACAGTCACACAGAACAAAACTCCCAAATAGCTTTATAACCATGAAATAAAAATACAGCGTACAGGGCAATGTTTTCGTGAAAAAGGTTGAGTTGTTTGTGGCAGCAGTAAGTCCTATCTTGGTAACCAGCCATCCATGTTCTTTGAGCAGGAAGTGGAGACGGAGCAGTACTACAACTTCTTCATGGTAGAGTTGAAGGAACATGGCTATGAGGGTTTCTTCAGCCCCAAGTCTCGAGCCAGAACCATGTCTGAGTCTGACCGTAAACACGTGGACGGCTGTGCCATCTTCTACAAGATGGAAAAGTGAGTGCCATACTCAGAATGTTCCTGCTGACTATCTGTTCTGGATTTTGCATGTCTCGCACAAATGCAAGAGCTACAAATTTAAATAATTATTTGGAAGTCGGATTCAGAGACTGCCCTTCTGACCCTAGGCTGTGAGGTGTGTTTTTTTTTTTTTTTTTGGATGCAGATTTAGCTTGGTGCAGAAACACACAGTGGAGTTTAACCAGTTGGCCATGGCTAACTCCGAGGGTTCTGAGGTCATGTTGAACAGAGTTATGACCAAGGACAACATTGGGGTCGCTGTGCTCTTGGAGCTACGCACAGAGATTATGGAGCAATCTGGTCTGATTTTAATTCTCTCTCTCTTTTGCTCACTTGCATTCTCTCATATGTTGTCATACTAGGTAATGCAATTAATAATATTGTCATGTTGATGCTCTGTAGCAGGGAGATCCTTGCATGCAATGGAGAAGCAATTGCTGCTGGTAGCTAATGCCCACATGCACTGGGACCCTGAATACTCGGATGTAAAGCTGGTGCAGACCATGATGTTCCTGTCGGAAGCGAAAAACATTGTGGACAAGGCCACACGCAGCCTCAAACTGTCTTCTGTGTCTGGAGAAACCAATGCCATCCCGCTTGTCCTGTGCGCTGACCTTAACTCACTGCCTGACTCAGGTAGGTTGTGCGGGTTTGTGTAATGTTTTATGGTTTTAATACGATCTTGAGACAGTTATGATAGTTTTGCAAATGTGAGTGTCTTCAAATTGTGTGTAGGTGTAGTGGAGTACCTGAGCACAGGTGGTGTGGATAGTACTCATAAGGACTTCAAGGAGCTGCGCTACATTGACTGCCTGACCAACTTCAACTGTAATGGCAAGCATGGCACATCCAGCACCAGAATCACTCATGGTTTCAAGCTGAAGAGTGCCTATGAGAGTGGCCTGATGCCTTACACCAACTACACCTTCGATTTTAAGGTGTCACATACATGTCCTAGTAACTCTTACTCACAGAGCTTGTATAGAGAACATCCAAATTAAGGGGAAATTACTACCTAAAAGTGGGCAGGATGTTTTTGTGAAGCACTATATGTCATAGATAGAATGTGGGGGACAGTAGTGCCACACCTATTAAAAAAAAAAAAAACTTAACTTAAAAAACTTAACCCTTCCGAATGGTTTATTGAAATGTTTTGTCAGATTTCTTTATTATAATGGTGATGAGAACAAGAGGTTGCAATACCTATAATGCAATTTTGGCCATGTATTCAAATTGATCTTGATTACAGGGCAAATGCCCTTACTACTACTCTACCAGATTAAATTGTACAGCTTGAAATATTGTCAGGGAATTAGTTATGACAGCGATGCACCTGCCAAGCATGGTGAAGTACATTAATTGTCTGTCCCACCCACTGCAACTGAGGAAATTATTTTTGTTGATGAGCTGATTGGATCCCGTAGGTTGGAGCAGCAAAAACACAAATATTTAAGTCAATGGAATGTGCTGTTTTGTTATTTTTAAATTACTTTGAATTAGACCTGGAATCTCCTAACATTGTAGCACGCTTAATAAGGGTTTTCTTTCATATTTTCTGCAGGGCATCATTGACTACATTTTCTACTCTCAGCCTCTCCTGAATGTGCTTGGGGTGCTGGGCCCGCTGGATCCCCACTGGCTTCATGAGAACAGTATCGCTGGCTGCCCCCATCCCCACATCCCCTCTGACCACTTCTCCTTGTTTGCACAACTAGAGCTGGCCCTGCCTTGCCCATCTGCTGTCAATGGCATTCACATGCCTGGCTGCAGGTAGTTCTCCGAGCCAGCAGGGGAGCTCCCGCCCATGCCTCCCCTGCTCTTTTCTCAGGAAGAGATAAGGAGAGAGGCACAAATCTGTGTTTAAATCTGATAGGAGGAGCTGGCATGTGGTTAAACTTTTATCCAAAATGGATTTCAGCTGAAGCAGATGCTTGTCAGTCTTACCTGTACCACCTTCCCTGTTCTTAGTTTATTGTTTGTTCTTTTTCTGGGCTCAAATTTGTTACCTACCTTTTTCAAACTGTACACCAACCTCAGATTATCATGAGTATTTCTTGTAAATTTTGTCAGTGCTTTTTATATAAACTATGGCAATACCTTTTCTGACACATGCAGGGAGTCCAGAACAAGCAAGTTTATGTCACTTTTTTCTGATTCCAGTTCAGAGTAAGCAGCTAAATTAAACAAGAACCGTTAACCACACCAGCTTTAGAAAATGTATTACATAATCCTATAATGCCCTTTTGACCAAAAGGGCATTTGTGGGCACAAAATGTGAGAGCAGGTCACACTCACCATCACACTCCACATGATGCTGAGGCATCTCCTGATACAGCCCCTCCCTCTTGATGTACTTTTTGAATGGTGCATTTCACCACACTGGGGCTTCAGCCCCCAGAGCTGTGGCACCTCACATAACTTCATCTCATGAGGGAGTTTTAGTAGGCATGCATTGACACCCATGTAGTGTATTTTATGCTAAATTCTATTGATTATAAAAAAGTTTCAAAGCCTTTATCTGTGACCCTGAAGTATACAACAGAAGGCTGTAGGGAAAGGGAAATATTCAGGAATGGACAGCTGTTTTTGGCTTTAGTCTACACACCTGGAATGCTGCCAACCCATGGGGTATTAAATTTTGCTTGATTGTCACATACTGGTGGCACATGGCAGCAAGCAGGGGTATAAGTGCAGCCCTCTTAGACCTGCCCTCTAGCCAGTACAATGCCTTGGCCAATCAAGGCATCCACCAGTTTTGTTTTTGTTTTACATCTTATTTTGCTTCCTGGTATTTGAGGGTTTTTTTTTAGGTTGGTGGACTCCACATGATTGTATACAAGCCACTGAAGTTTGGACATTTTTGTGTGTACATATTCAAATTCTGATTTGGATGAAAATGATGTATTGTAAATGAAAGCTAAATTTATATTTGTTTCAAGGTGTTTTAACGTAATGAACATGCAAAAATGACCAGCATGTATACAAGAGGAAGAAAACAATTATCAGGTGTTTTGCTGTATATATTTGCACATGTCCAGGTAATTAAAAAAATATAAATATTTGTACCACCATTTTCTAACCACACCCCTTGCTGCATAGAGCCTGGTTCAGATTATGTGCTCTCCCCCCCCCCCCCAGCACCCTGCCAGTGCTCCCCTGGAACACCTGAACAACCTCCATTTTCTGTACTGCAGCATATTTTCCACAGTGTGGTTCTCCTGCTGTTACCCTTTTGCTTCTTTGCGAATTGGTTATAGTGTATCCCCACCCCCCTTCTGGTCATGTCGCCATCAGTGGCTGTAGGCTAGTTTTTCTTCTACAACACCATTTTTATTTTACTATCATTTTACTGCCATGCTCTACCCAGGGAATTTTTTGACATTTTTTATAGCCTTTTTAAAAATCCTTTCAGAGCTTGAACATCTCTTATTACTGCTAAACTACAGCTGTCTCCTCTTGTGTTGTGCCATCCGATGCATTCTGATACAAGGCCAAGTGTAAAACACTCTAGTCCATCTACTACTGTAAAACTTTCTTACCTGAGGAACACACAAATGGCTGCTACTTTGTGCTGTTTCTGCTCTTGGCTGGAGTGCATTTGTAGCATCGTCTAGTCTTGTTAATTTTGATTACCTACAGCGCCCCCAACAAAAACAATCCATCACTATCTTTTTTGTTTTGTTTGTCCTTTTCCTTAAAATTGTCTTCTTTTAAGAATCGAATGGATTGACAAGCACTTATTGATCACTAGTGCAGCTACTCACCCCCCCCCCCACCCCCCCCTTCTTTTTTAACGACAAGATACTTTTGCCATGAGGCAGAGGTACATTTTAATGACTTTTACCAGATGGGGGAAAACATAAGATGGACCACCCTATCACTGTTGGTGCCCCTTTTAGTTTCCCCTTTCTCTAGGTTCCGCCCCCACTATCCTTGTTTGGGATGTTTTTAATCAAAAGCAACTTGTCTGGTGATTATATTGAATTGCTGATGGTGTTGTCGTAGCTTAAAAAGAGATTTTTGTAAAGTGTGAATAAATTATGTATCACGTTTCCTTACTTTGATATGAATTGTGTGTATCATGATTGATATCTAATAATTGTTTTGTCATTCATAATTTTGATTATGAATAATCGTTAATTTCTCATTTCTGTTTTTTGTATTTGCTTTTTGTAATACTTAAAACCAAATTTTTTCTAAAGATGTTGGCACACTGAATTATAGATTTATATGGTTGCTAACTTTCATTTTGAGATACTTGTAAGAAAAAGAAAAATACTTCAATGAAATCTTGAGAAAAGTCACAGAAATAAAGAGCTGTCACTTGTCACCAAATGAGATTTCTTCAAGTTTGACCGTAAGTTTTATGTAGTGTTTTCACCTGGCTGGAGAGCTTTTGATTGATGAGCTGAAAGCTAAGGCAAAGATTTTGTGTTACTTAGAAGTGTAGAAAGGAACACTGTAGCCTGCCTCCTGTTTCTGTTGTCCAAAGTTATTTCTCCATCTCTTTCACCAGGGGCAAAGTGAGATGTAGTGTGAGAATGTGGTAGGGGGCAATGAATCAATACACTCTTGCTTAGTTCATTATTGCTTTAAAACACACTTACTTCAGGGTGTGCCTTGTGGACATCAAGTAAACTTAGCATTATGCGATCATGTTAGTTTACTCAAAAATTGGCAATAATGACTTTCCATGGCACTTGCAGACTTTTTTTTTTACCTGTTCAGATTAACTGGGCAGAAATGTCTGGCTTTGCCATAGGGGTCCTCTTTTCCTTATGCTGTTTCATTCTCTTGTTTTTAACCTTTTTGCTTTGTTAGTAGGGGTAGTTGTGCAATGGTACAGATTATGGTTGATTCAACTGGAAGTCAATTTAGACAATGTGACCAAAATGCACTGGACCAACTCTTGTTTACCATTTATGGAATACCAGCAAAACACTTGCACAATGTTTTAAGAAGAATGTTACACACACATATATGAGAATTATTGATATAAACATTTTAATTAAGGCAGCTGTTTTTAATCCAATGTTAGGAAGTGTTTAAAAAACCTAATGTTATACAAGGCATTTTGAGTTTTACCATTTCTCCAGTTCTTTTAGTTCTTCTGAGTAGTGATGTGTTGATAACAGTGTCAGCTTGTTTCCTTTACACCTCTGTATTTTTCCTATTCATGGTCAAATAAATTCTATATCTGTTTTAGTGATGCTGGTTTTTTTTAAAATTCATTTCTGTTGCCCGTATGAATGAAAAAGGGAACCTCCCGCGTGCAGTGTGTCATACACAATTTTTCAGTTGTCTGTTTAAAGCACAGGACCCTCATGGGACCCTAAATGGGTTTTGGCTTGGCCTGCTAACAACTGAAAAAGTTACCATTACTGCTAAAGAGTTGCCTCTGAGACCATGTTGCCTCAGGTGGCCATCTGAGGTAGAGGCCCACATTTCAGAATAATTAGTGTGCTTGCAGAGGAAGCACACTATTGTTCTTCTTAAGTTTTATCTTTATTATTAGTGTGCTTGCAGAGG
>JBBPDB010000023.1:5620865-5633456 GCA_037974465.1 Brachypetersius altus | reverse complement strand
AGAGAAATAAATGAATACATTGTGAATAAATGTAAATCAAATAAAATGATTGCAGATAAAGGAGATATATGCAAATCATCCCCAACAGAGCTCGCAAGCTGGAAGACCAGTACGAATAACCTTCTGGATCCTTCCTATTTTAAAAACAAGCCCAATAGACCAGCTACCTATACGAGTATTGTATAAGTATTGTGCCTGCTGAGAACAGCAAGTTATTTTCCTAGCGTGGGGCAGAAGGGTGTTCCTGCCTTGGTTAAGAAAATCAAATAATAGTACTAGTATTGTGCTGAATGGTGTCTGTTCTGCTAATGAAAACACCTAACTTACTAGGACTTTACTAAAGGTTCACTATAACTGCTGAGGAAAGCTTATTGTGTTTCTAGCGTTGTGTTAAATGGTGTTTTTGTCCCGGGAGAGAAGCGCATTTTTCACTAGCACTGTCCTAAACGGTTTCTGCTCCTGCTGAAAGGAACAAGAAAAGTGCTAAAGCTAGAATCTGCTTTATGCTTGGTAAAGGAGCAGATTGTTTGGTTGTGTAAAGATAGCAGAAGGCTATCTGAAGGCCATTGTGTGATCTTGCTCAGACCTCAGATAAGAAGTGACCTTACAGGAATTGACTTTACAGGAAGGGAAGTCAGTTGTGACCTGGGGCCAACACGCCAAGAGGGCCATTAGCACCCCCTCTGGGCCGTCAGACAAACCACAACTCTTCCACTCCCTAAACCAACCCACCTCCCTAAGAGAGTGGAACTGGTCACCCTACTCAGGCCCCCTAGTGGTCAAGAAAGGGATTTAAGGGGAGCGCCGTCTCCCACTTGTACCTTTTAAGCAACTGAAGTTGTTTCAGTTAAGCATGCGACATTTTCTATTTTAAAACCTAATAATTTTAAGCAGATGTTTAGTAAATGTTTTCACATACACTTACTGACTCAAACTTATGGGCAAATCATTGTCCACCCTAGCGAGAGGTCACCCATCACTGTACTTCCTGTTGACTCTCCCTGACCCATTACTGTACAAGTCTTTACTCCTGTGGACACGGTGTCACATTGACCAAGTGGGGGTAGCTCAGTTCTGAGTGCAATCCTGAGGTTGAACTCATTGGGTCTGTAGACTGTTCTTCGCACCTGACATTGTTGGGGTGTGTTGACAAGTAAAGTTGGGCTGAAAGTGCGCTTCTGAAGTGAGTGTGGAGGATTTATCTAGCTTGAAAGGGACTCCGTAAAGAATAACTCACACCTTCAGCAACACTAAAATCTCTGAAGTGTCTAATAACCCACCATTAAGTCAAGCATAGGTCTTAACACTTCTGTTAAGGAACTAACCTGACAACAGCAAGCCAAGTGAAGCAAGAGAACAGCCCAGTGTCCAAACATGTTGTGCTACCCTCACCAACTGCAGCTAAAAGGGGCCGACCAGATTGAGCAGAAGATCGCTGAGCTCATGGCAAATCCACCCCAGCCCAAGTGGGGGAGCAAGGAACTTGTCAAGCTGCTGGGATCTGTGGCCCACGCCCTTGTAACCAGGCTGAAGCGGTGCAACCAGGACGCGTCCCATTTGCAACATGAGCTTCAAAGAGCGGTTCGATGGGAGGAAAAGACCCAACACCTGCTGTCCAAGGCCCAACAAGACCTCACTCAAGCCCAGATGTGAGAGGAACAGCTTGTAAGACAGCTACAAGATCTGAGACTTCCTTCTTCATCCCCAGAAGAAGATGAAGATTCAAGCAACAAGAAAGAGTTTCTGTTGCTTGTCTGGTTGCCCACTCCCCCCAACCCCCAATAGACACTGGATAAGCCTCATGTATGCTTACCCCTCCTTAGAGGCGGTAATCATAAGTAGAATGGGTAGCTCCATTCTTTGTTTTAGCTCACTCTTTTTATTTTTTTTTATTCACCTTTTTATTCGTTATCCGGGACAAACCATGTCCACCCCAGCAGCTCAAATGATTCAAAGTCCACATGACATGATATGCCTCATCACTTAGGATCTAGCAACCAAACATGGAAATGAGAACCTGCTAATCGGCACCAACCACACATGCCTCAATGTCCATGTCATCTTCCCTACTGGAAACAGAATGGACTTGAATCTTCAGCAAAGAAACTGGTCAAACACCATGATCTCTTCCAAGTGGGGATCAAAGTGTGGTATTACAATTTCGGACAACCCACAGTGAACCCCAAAACTCTGTGAGAAGCTGCTCCCACATTGATCAGGACCCAATGAAATTGTGGACAAGCGGTCACCTGTTGTTTAGCGGATCAAGGTCAAACAGGGCCAGGAAACCACTCTCATGGGTCCACCCATCAGATGAAAACCCACAGAACCCAAGGCAAATATGGGAAGCCAACACAGGTGTGAAACTCACAATGACCCAACAGATGGAAACCAGAAAGCTCAGCACCCCACACAGCGGTACCTCCTTCCAGATCCAGACAGAGCAAGCGGGAGACTGTAGGTTCGACCACCAATTCCTGGAGCAGCCTGAGTGTCCCAACCTGTCTGTCCTGTCTGTTGTGTCTGTCTCTTCACCTTTAGCTTTGCACCCTCATCCAACTCAGTGCTCTCAAGCAGGGGACATTGCACTGCTGCTAGTTTACAGCTGTGAGCAAAATACCCAGGTGTCAGCATAAAAGCGTTAAAGCCTTAGTGGAGTTGTACAAAGCAGCTATTATGTTTCATGAAGCCAAAATGCAGGTGGCATGTCTGAGCGCATGAGTAAACGTGGTCTGTGTGTCACGGTTGGCCATTGGACTGGGGATGATATCCGGAAGTCAAGTTGACCAAGAATCCCAGTTGCCTCCAGAAGTAATGCCAGAAGCGAACAATAAATTGGGGACCCTGGTCTGTCTATAGGGGCCTGTGATGTCTGACCACTTTCTGTAAAATTTTCGGCACTTTTGGCAGTTTATGGAGCTGTGCTAAGTAGAGGCAGCAAAACATAATGGGCTGCATAGTGGGCACTTAGTCTAGAATGACTAAGTGACCTTTGCAACGGGGCAGTCCTGACACAAAATCCAATGTCACATGTGACCGGGGTTTACGTGGATGAGGTAGGGGCAGTAGGAGGCCTTGAGGATGTTTATCCTTTTTGTAGGTTGTACATACAACATAGGTTCAGAAGCAGTACACGGCCTGGGAGGCCAGCAAGATTGGCATCATGTGCCCACTGGAGCTTCTGGGTTCAAAGGATTGCCAGTTTAAATTTGACTCCATCTACTCTTGTATCAGAAGCGCCCACTTCAACGAAGAAGGGTAATTGTGGGTGACGATGGATGAAGATGGGGGTGTTGTAAATCTCCTCTTTGGGGTATCAAAGGCATCCTGAACTGCAGCAGACCACAGTAGAGGAGTTTCTGAGAACAGAGGTGCGGTGAGAGAACTGGAGTTTCTAATGAAACGCTGGTAGAAGGTCACAATTACCAGAAACCCAACAGCTGTTTGATGGTAGTGGGTGGACCCATTGCTATGTTACTTGTTCCTCTCTAGCCTTGCATAAAGGTCATTTTCTAAGAGTGTCTGGAGGACTTGACAGATATGTTGTATATGGCTCTGAAGATTTGGAAAGAAAATTTAAATGTGATCTAAATACATGAACACAAAATGGTCATTTGTTTTAAATGAATATACTTACAATGTTTCTTCAGTGCTGCTGAGTTATCAAGGTACTAATCTCTTTAATACAAAAATATGCGTGTTAAATAAAAAAAAAAATTCAGTTTAGGCTTAAAATATTAGATCTTTTAAAGGAATACATGTACAACAGTATAAAAAATGAACAATAGTGAATATTCAACAACATTATTAAAAAGTATTAATTATTAAAAATGATTAAAAATAATTAGCCTTTTATTGTGTCTGAAAAAACAATATCTGAAAATGTCTCCTTGTATTTTTTTCATGAGGTTGCTGGTGGAGGTTGCACCAGTACATTGCTGAACAGCCAAGACCTTGGTCTATAGTGATATGCCTATAATGATTTTTAAATTTAAGTAATTTTTTATCCAAATTCCCAAGAATCAGTGATAGATGTTTTTAAATATGTTACATAGTAAGAGTTAAATTATTTATATTATGTTTTTATTTTCTATCAACAGATTTCTATCAAACGTACCTTTGTTTCTTTTGATACCAATGTCAAAAACATATATACATTATGATTTTGCTTTCATAATATTTACTATGATTCAAGAACATATTTCTCACAAGTCTGATAGCAGCTGTGAAGAAAGAATTTCATGTTTCAGTGATTTCAAATATAATTGTAAGAATTGTTACAAAGTGCATATGTGATGGGGCATTTATGAGTTTTGATTGGAGGCCTTGTTGTCCATAGCTAAGTTCAGAATATTTTCCTGCAGCACCTACGACTGTCTCCGTGATGACCCCTTTGACCATGAGTGGCCATCGCTGCCACAGTTGCCAGGCCTTCATTACTCCATGAATGATCAGTGTCGTTTTGACTTTGGCATGGGTTACATGATGTGCACAGCGGTGAGTGAAACACAGCATACCACCACCACCCACCATGATCTGCAAAAGCCAGCTCCCACATTTTACTCTGTCAGAACCACATATTTACTGTTCACTCATAATGTGCATCATTGGGTCTCAAGAACCTCTTTGAACATTTTACAAAGGCATGTCAGGTACTCATGGAGTTTTGAAAGAATGCAGAATGTGTGTCAGGAAAGTTGCATTAAGGCAGTCTAAGAGACAGGATAGTTGTTATCATTTTGGTCTGTGCATAAGTATATATATTTCATATACAACATGAAGCTGACCAAAGGTTTGATCTTCCACAGCTCATTGCTTAATCTAAATTAGACAAGTGGCTATAATCTTAAAGAAATATTTCACCTAAGAAGGGTAATGAATGCTTCTTGTCTGGAATTATCTCCTTTAGATGACTTTTACCTGCTGGAAATGACTACTTTTAACATTTTTGGAGGCATTCTTTTTTTGGGTAAATTGGAAATATAATTTTTTTTGAGCAAATTGTCTGTCACAAATGAGGTTTCCAGCTCTGAGAATGCTCTCATGACAGTAGGGAAACCCACCAAGAGTCCATGTTCTGTCTCACACACATACACAGAAGGCAAGAAGAGAGAGAACGAACCGAAGAAACTCACAGTAGACGAGGTGATGAGGTTCTTGTGCATGTCACATGACTTGTGCTCATCACCTGTCTCAGACAATGTCCCTGGGGAGCCCATGCAAGTGGCCTACATGCTCTTGCCAGTGTTTTGGCCTGATGGTAGTCTGGCAAGTGCCAACAGGTTCACAGCTTTGGAGAATAGATCCACAATAGTTAAGATGGTATTTTTTCCCTCCGACTCTGGCAGACAAGTGACAAACTCCACAATGATATGTGATTAGGGCCATCAAGGGACCCGGAGAGGTTGAAGGTCCCCCAGAGCAGGTTAATTAGGGGTCTTTGCTCTGGCGCACACTGCACACACTTGAATGTCCTTGGACATAGTGGGCCATGAAAAAGGCTCTTTGTATAAAGCTGAGGGTTCTTCTAGCCCGAGTGGCCCGCCAGAGGAGCCAGCTGCTACGGGCTCCTTGGTGGCGTGGCTCTATGGCACGGCTGTGTGGCTCTGCGGTGTGGCTGCTGGGCTCTGACTCATGCGCAACCAGGGCAGCACCTGACTCACCGATGTAAGCAGGGTCCTTGGGTTCTCAGGAGTTCCACAACATGCTCAGCTCAGCTCAGCTGCCCACCAGCCACTCCAGAACCTTGGGCTCTCCTCCTCATCCTTGGAACTGCCACCACCCAGCAACACTCAGTCTGCCCCTTGGCTGGGTCCAGCTTGCCTCACTCTAAGCCACCCCCATTTCTCCACATTGGATGGGTGGTCCATCTGTCATGTTGCCCTTCTCCAGGCAAAGAGGGCAGTCTCCCATTATCTTTTTATACTGTATTCAAAATCACAAAACAAAAGGCACAAGGGCCAGAAACAAGACTCCGAACAAAAGGAGAATGGAGAACACAAAAAGCACTTAAGCATGACGGTGGACTGATAAAGTATCCTATACAAAGTAGCTGAAGTTTAAGCAGAAAGTTGCTTGATGTCACTAGATGATGACACATGCTAATTTGCATATAAATGACGTTATCACGTCACTTCACATTGGCGTTCGCAGACAGTAAGCCCTGCTGTCATCTATTTCAGGAATTTTTGGAAGTAGGTTGTAGGTTGTCATTTTTAATTAATTTAAACAGTTTTGTGTAGTAAGACGAAATAAAGTTTTATTTCAATGTCTGTGTGTTTAATTGTTCAAAAGGAAGGAAAATAGGGAGGTTTGGAAGGAGAGTTTTACTTAGTTTAAAAATGTAACAAATTATTTTGCTTGTGAGTGGGTAAGATCACCCAAGAAAGGTTTATGATTGGTCAGACGATGTGACAGTCATACTGCACACACATGGGCGGATTATTCACTGTTTGAGCATTTGCAAAGATGGATGCAGGGCAGGCTGGGTCTCAGACTTCTCTGCAGGGAATACTGATGACAAAGTTGTACAGAAAGTAGCCAAGATTTGTCAAAAAAGTTTGTTAGGTTTGTTGCTAGGCGCTTTTTAGGAAAAAAGTCATTAAGGGGGTCTGGAAAGTCATCAAAAATGGCGCCAAGTTGGCAACACCTCAAAATGAACTAAATTCCCAAAAGCCCAACCAATAAACACAGATCTCTCATCTTCTGACCACACCGGTCAGCTGCAACAAATTATGTAAACAAATCTAAGACCTGTGTACTCAATGTCCCCAAAACAAAACAATGAACTGAAAGTATGGCCTCTAGAGGCCACCAATGGTCACATTCCCTTGTGATTAGTTTTTCTGGAAATTTTCTGGTTTATTCTTTACTTGCAATATTGTAGTCTTTGCCTGCGTATGCTGCATGTGTGAATGCAAGCATGACTGTTTCTTTTAGTACAGCACCTACGACCCCTGCAAGCAGCTGTGGTGCAGCCACCTGGAGAACCCTTTCTTCTGCAAGACTAAGAAAGGCCCCCCCATTGATGGCACCAAGTGTTTTGGTGAAAAGGTAGTAGTCATAGCAGTATACTAAAATGCTAGTGCATTGTTTATTCAATCAGAAATATTCTATTTACACTTCATATCAAAAGGTTACACTTAACAAGCATGTCACTGTTTATATCACTCGAACTTTGAACTGCATGAACAACTGAGAAAAACACTTCTTTTGGAATAGTGCATTTATAGTGCATCCACACATTTATCTCCTTGTTGCTTTAAAACCACATTTGAGTCAAAACAGTCTAATGATAAAGAAGACAAATCATTGTTTGGTTAAAACTACACAAAGTAGTATTGTTGAAAAAATATAAACCCTAGTTATTTATCTTGACAACCTTTTGCAGGCATTTTTTTCTTACAGATACAAGATACAAATGCTGACATCAGACATTCTGAGGCAGGATGGCCACTGGGGCCAGTAAACTAACGACATAATTACTTATGAATTTAATTACATTTATATGCTGTACTAAAGTCTGAACCTTTTGTTCCAGCCTTGTTTCATTGTGAAAAAAATGATAAAAACACATTCAACCTCATTCTTAGATTTCACAAAGTGGAACAAAAGATTTCAGGTCTTGATCTCAGGTTTCGGCTCTTGTACAATCAGACTAAGCTAAGCATCAGACTTCAAACATTTCTGGTTCATTCTTTATTGCTAGATTAATACAATTTTGTGGACAAATTAAAAATGACAGAATATTCCAAACACAATTGTAACCGAATCATCTTTTATTTGATAATCATTAAGCTTGAACATTAATACATCACAGGGTGCTATTGTGTCCGCTTCAGAGGTAGACATTACCAGCAGAAAAAATTACTACTATTGTCCCTGTTATTAATAGTATTAACTATTCACTATTATATCCCTATTACTGATGCTTATGAATACATCATCATGTTCCATGAAGTTCTATATCTACAGACATGAAAATAATAAAACACCTGAACTTTAAACTGCTTTCTGAGGTTACTGCATAGATATCCACATAAGAGAATAATGCTACTGATAAAGGCCTACAATATGATACTGACAGAAAGTTTATTCATGTGTTTTTTATGACAGAGAGAATTAATTGGAGTAGTCACTATCAATTGCATTTGCACTGAATTAGGCAAAGACATATTATTATGCAGTGTAGAAATTCATTTGATGATTAATCAAGCGATCAGTTACGTGTAATTTGTAACTTAAAAATCAAACATTCATGGCATGTCAATATATCTTGAGCGGGGTATGTAGCTGGAAATGTTTACATACATAAAATAAATTACTGGAAGATGCAAATGTACATCTTGATCGCTTTCTTGCTATTGCAGCACTGCTTTAAGGGTCACTGCATCAAGCTGACATCAGACATTCTAAGGCAGGATGGCCACTGGGGCCAATGGACTAAGTTTGGCTCCTGCTCCCGCACCTGTGGGGGAGGTGTCCGCTTTCGCACGCGCGAGTGTGACAACCCAATGTAAGCCCTATTGTACTCTTCCATGCTCTAAGCTCCATTTGAGCTGAGAATGGAACACTACACAGAGAAACACTACACTTTGTTTATCAAATTAAAAATTGTTTATCTAAAATGGTAAATTAGACAACTATTACTAAATAGAGAGAAACTGTCAATAAACTGCTGTAGATGAAATGTTAATCTAAATCCTGTTGACTAGTTCAGTACTTGCTAGTTTTTTTTTTCATGTAAATTTCCTCTCTCCCTTACTCTTCAGGCCAGCCAACGGTGGGCGCACCTGCTATGGAAATAACTATGAATTCCAGCTGTGTAACACTGAGGAGTGTGCCAAGGCCTTGGCAGACTTCAGAGAGGAACAGTGCAGGATGTGGGATCCACACTTTGAACATCAGGGAACCAAACACCACTGGCTGCCCTATGAACACCCTGAATGTGAGTTACAGAGAAATAATGAGACGTGTATTTTGGATATACAGTAACCCCACGTCATTCGCGGGGTTACGTTACAAGAGCACCCGTGTATAGTGAAAAACCACGTTGTTGTGTTTGAGAGAGAGAGAGCAAGAGAGAGAGAGAGAGAGAGACGATCTGTGCGCTCCAGAAAAGTCACGAATGAGAGAGTGTAAGAGAGAGCGAGAGAGAGAGAGACAGAGAGAAAGAGAGAGTGAGAGACAGAGAGAGAGACGGAGTAAGAGAGTGAGAAAGAGTAAGAGAGAGCAAAAGAGAGCGACAGAGAGAGAGAACGTAAGAGAGCGTTAGAGAGGTTTAAATATGGAGTCCTGACAGCCACAAATAGCCAGAAGAACTAAAATGAGTTAAAAAAAAACCCATATTCCCACGAAAAAAGCAAAAAAAAAAAAAAGCGAAGAACATTTGCAGGTTTCGCATTGTTTTGTGATTTTGAAGTTTTGTTCTCAAAAAAAAAATCTGCGAGTTCCAATCCACATAAAACTGGGGGATTACTGTAATACCATGTGATTTGTTGTATTTAAAATGGAAGATGATGCAATGTAATATGAAGCTGTGCCTGATGCTTCTTTATTAAGATTGTCATGGGGGCTGAGGGGAAGGACACAGCAGCAGGCAGCATACTTTTCCAAAAAGGATTACTTTATTTAGAAATGATAGTTCAAGCTCTCAAAACGAGCACAAATGTTGAAGTGTCTCCTTTCTCCGGAGGACCTTCACTCCGCGACACTTCTACATTACTTGTTAATCCTCGGATTCTCCGGAGGACCTTCTCTCTGAGGCTACCCGGATAGCTCTCACACAGTTCGAGAGCCTCTCACTCCTTGAGATGGGCACTGCGTAGGAAGTCCCACACTGTGTGATACCTTGTCACTCCTGCATGGGTACATACAGATAGCTCAGTGTTCATGCCACTTGTCACACTTGCACTCCCTGGCTCGTTGGTATTCCTCTCCTCGTGTCCTGTCTCTGACACCATCAGATTAAGTTCCTCAGCCAAGCCTCAGCCCACGCTGGAGCAGGACACTCCCTCTGGTTCAAGTTCACAATCACACAGCAGACAAGTTTTAACAGAGCTCCCTTACTAGCACAGCAGAGAAATATGGTTTCGCAGAGTCTGACTCACAGCACTGCAGACAGGTACAGTTTCCAAGATGCACTTGCACCAGCACACAGAAGGAGATTACCAATTTTCTTATAATTCACACAGCAAGCATCAAAGGAATCCTGTTTCTACCTTGTCTTTCCAAAACACAATCTTTCCAGCCTCACACTGATGTTTCTAGGTTGTAAATAGGTGACCACACGCTGACACTCTGGCTCAGACAGCCTTTATCCACACACACAGCCAATCACACGACGCCTACAGCAACTTCGAATACAATTAGAGATAGGTGGACAAGACGTTAGGTAGCAACCCACGCCTGGGCTCCCTCAGCACCCAATGACCACTCATTCCCCACATACACACAAACCCCATGCCCAGAGCTAGTTGTCCTAATACTCCGGTGACTGGCTTTTAACCCAACGAGTTGGAGGCTTACCAGACGTCACAAAGATAAACATTTTATGGGTCTGAAATGAACGTCCCGCTCCCCTTTTCATGTTGCGACCCCACTGCCCAGTGTGGGAGCTGACTCCCCATCAGCACGGCAACGCATAAAGTCCGCGGGACGATGTCCCCATCCTGCGGTGCAGGTCCCTGACCGGGGGACCCCTCAATGTCCGTGGTGGTGTCACCACCACCAGGCAGGTCTTCGGCCGGCAAGGTGCTCACCGTCCACAAGTCCAGGCCCTGTATCCAGGGTCGCTCTAGGCATCTTGCCAGGCTGGGCAGGTAGCCACCTACGGGAGGCTGATCGGGTCCTTCCACGGACCCCTTGCTGGCAGACAGGCCGGCAGGCAGGCAGTCTCCTCCAGGAGACTGGACGGGCCCCTCGCTGGTAGGCGAGCAGGCAGGTGAGCAGACCCCTCCGGGAGTCAGGACGGGCCCCTCGCTGGCAGGCGTGCAGGCAGGTGAGCAGACCCCTCCGGGAGTCAGGACGGGCCCCTCGCTGGCAGGCGTGCAGGCAGGCAGACAGTCCCCTCCAGGCGACTGGACAGGCCCCTCACGGTGGTCTAAGGAGGCCTGGGACCCTACGCTAACCCCCTCCGGCCCCCACCCACCCATCCCTACGCTACTACACCCCCCCAAAAAAAACTTGGGTTTTTTTTTCCGCTCATAGTGCCCCTCTGACCCCTTTACATCCCCCACGGCCTTGGCTAACCCCCCTAGGAACCCCGCTAACCAGGCTAGGGCAGGGGAAACAGGACAGGCTGGGGCCTCCGGGAGGCCAAGGCTAGGGCTTACAGGGCCTAGGGCAGCAGGAACGGGGCGTATAGGGACAGTGCAGGCAGGAACGGGGCGAATAAGGGCCAAGCAGTCAGGAACCGAGCAGTCAGGAACCGAGCAGTCAGGGACCGAGCAGTCGGGGACCGAGCAGTCGGGGACCGAGCAGTCGGGGACCAAGCAGTCGGGGACCAAGCAGTCGGGAACAGTCTCACACGCACCCTTAGTCTCACACGCACCCTTAGTGTCACACGCCCCCACGGTCTCACACGCCCCCACGGTCTCACACGCACCCACGGTCTCACACGCACCCACGGTCTCGTCTGGGACACACACATCCACGCTCACGTCTGGGACACACACATCAACGCTCACGTCTGGGACACACACATCAGCATCACACACACACGCACCAACTTCCTGCACGTACTCGACCTCCCCTAGCCCGCTAGCCGGGCAGCTACCGCTAGCCTCACTAGGCCCGCTAGCCGGGCAGCTAACAGCAAGTACAGGCCCGTCACACAAAACGGGACCACCGGAAACATAACTAGGCGGGGAGCTATAGCTCTCGGGCTCGCTACCCGAGCCCGCAAACTCTAAACCTAACCATGCTGGGACAATAGGACGAGAGAGAGGATGGGGGCCTTACTTGCTACTGGAGGGGATGAGTGTACAGTGGGTGTGGAGGGCGCGAGGATGCGCCCGTGGAGCTCGCGGTGGTCGCGGGTGAGCTCCTTCAGCTGCTGTTGGTAGATCCGGAGCTGGTGGAGTAATTCGGACTCCTCCGGTGTGCTCGGGTCCAGGATAAGCTCCTGAAGCTCACGGCAGGTGTCCGTGAGCAGCGCCAGCTGTTGGTCTTGGCGCTGATGTTGCTCGAGGGGAGAGAGGTCCAGAAAGCTTTCCCCCCAAGCGTCCTCTTGCCGCACGGCGCCGGCTTCGTGCTGCAGGGGCAGCTCCGACCTGCTAGCCGGTTCGCGCGGTCGCGGCGTAGTCGCCGCTTTAGTTGGTTGAGGAGGAGAGGCTCCACGTCTCCTCCGTCTCCGCCTTTTCGTGACGGAAGCAAGAGGGGTGGTCTCCGGTTGCTCCTCGTCCTGGGAGTCCACGACCGGCAGGCTTAGCATAAAGTCCACAAGGTCGCGGGACGTCCAGACGACCACCGGCTCTTCCTCTTCCATGCTGGCGGAGTAGTCTCGATGAGTCCATCTGTCACGAGCCGGTGTTAACCACCCAGGCTCGGATTTACCTGGAAGGTCCCAATGAACAGCAGGCAGGCAGAGAT
>JBBPDB010000023.1:5391068-5405862 GCA_037974465.1 Brachypetersius altus | reverse complement strand
TATTTTTTACCTTTACAGAGGGCATTTTCTCACAAGTGTAATTTAACGTTTTCTTTAAGGTACTTACACTTGAAAAGAGCCGTGTCTCCATTTTCCGAATATGACACCGCCTCTCCTGCTGCCTTATGGGATAGTGCAGTGCCCATCGAATGCCTACTACAGAATTTGGCTGGAAGTAATCATCCGGGTACTTCTCGCCTTCTGTTTTTCGAATAATATGAATTCGGACATACTACTCGCCTCGCATACTGTTTTCGCATACTATATAGTAGCTAAGTATGCGATTTCGGACGCAGCCCCGCAGTCTGTAGCAGCGATTCATAAAGTAATCTGTAGTGTCAGAGCAGAGATTGCGTTTGTACACTTATGTCAGTTGCCCATCTCGTGACTATGTATGTACGTATTTATTGGTTTAGGACCCATAGAAAGCCAACTCGCAGGCAAGAATAGCTAAAAGTCAGATACACTGCCTATAAACCTTCTGATCTCTATAAGCCAAGCTGAACATGTCTCAGCAAAGTAGTAATACCTGTTACAATTGTCTTTAAAATGTGCTACATTTGTGTAACGTAGGCTTCTTTATCACTTTGTCTGCAGAAATAAGTGAAAACGTTGAACAAACCATATATCATTTGATATTTTCCACCGATACCCTTATTCCAAATATTGTTGCAATGTGTGGTTTAGGTGCCTGTATTGTATTGTCCCTAGACTAACTCTGATGCCATTATGGAATTAAATACCCATTACAGTTTTCTTGAAATCAAAAGGGGTTTGCCTTAAAGGCAAAAACAAACTAAAAGACAACAAGCCATTCAACTTACATGGTTTATTCTCATATCTTCTCCAGACAAAAGCAAAAAACAGACTCATTCCAGTGCAGCACATTGAAAACAACCATGAACTCTATTACACTGCAATCCAGCAATACTTACTTAATTGGCCCTTAATTAGCTTCTGATATATGACCCCTGTAGCAGGAAAAAACAAACAAACCAGAACTGTCTGGCCTTAGGGTGCAGCAAGGTTATTCACCTCTAGAGCATTGGAGGTTCAAGTCCACACTTCCACTCAGTTTGTATAAGACACATTACTGTGATGTAAATGTTAACAGGTTAGAGAATTTGTGAACTATGGCTGTATTAATGTGCCTAGCATAAATACCCATAACCGTCCTGTACATTCAGTGTGTCAAATCACCAAATGTTCTCTCTGTCTGTTTATAACAGATAACATGGAATTGGAATTAAAAAAATCAAGTAATGTGTAGCCTTACCATAGTTGGTGTTTGGGGAAGCAAGGTATGGGGAATTTCAGCGTGTTGAGACAGTAGCTGGTTTGAGTTTGTAATAAAAGAGCCACCAGCATAGTTTTCATTAATTACATCAACATCCTTTCACCATCATGATAACCTTAAAACAAAAGACTGAGGATAAAAAAAAAAAAAACTGAGCAAAGAAAAAAGGTTACAAAAAAACAAGAGACAAGCAAAGTGGGTGGGGGATGACATGGGGACAGAAAACCCAAACAAGGAAAATACACCTACCAAAAGGAAGGCCTTCAAAACATCCATAGACAAGTATCTTTCCCCCACAACCCATCCCAACCTTCCAGTGTTATTTGAAGTCTGTAAATTCTTCACTGCCCTGTCTCGGAGTTTGCCTCCCCTGCAAAGTTTGTTCAGTCTCCTCATACCCTACTTCTGGTGCCCAGATAGAGTTAAACATGCTCACAGTTTTAGCTCATTGGCAATCTTGGAGGCAATGTTCTTGAAGGCAATGGAGGTGCCCACTATTCGCTTGAAACGCACCCCATTGAGGGAAAGACGCGGTAGCTTGCACACCTCCATCTCCCACTGGACAAAGTCCTCACGGGATGGCTTTCCTGACATGCAGAAAAGCATGAAGCGCTCATGCAGCTCATATTCGCAGCTATTAGAGTCCAGAACTTTGCGGATCTCTTTCATCATCTCACTGTGCTCCATAGAGGATGTGGTCTTCATGCTCCAAGTGAAGCGGAGTGAGCGGGGCTTGGTGTCCTTTGCAGACTGAGTGGATGAAGGGGTGCTGGACAAAGGGGAGGAGGAAGACACAGAGTCCTTGTTATCTTCACCCGCCAAACCCTGGGTACCTTTCACCACCTTGTCTGCAGTGCTTAGCGTGGGTCTTAGATGGAGATAATAAAAAGAGAAATACATAAGAAAAAAGTGAACAAAAGCAAGCAAATTCTACTATTACAGCATTATATTGTAAAGACCAGTTCAAGTCATCTACTGAAGACTTCACTGAGCAATGCTATGGCATGTGTAGTGGTACAGGGCTGAACTGGGCAAGCCTATATTATAGTAGCAGTGTAGCCTTGCCCACAAACAAAAAAAAAAACCCAAAACACTTCTTACAGGGAAACATAGCTGAAATAAAACACTAGGGTGACAATGATGCAGAACTACAATGCAGTCAGACACATCCCAGACATCCGCAAAGATTCTGTATAAAAGCTAAGCGATAAAAGAAAAAGGGGAACAAGATGTACATTATCTATGTGAAGGGTGTGAAGTGTCAGTACTCAAAGGCTAGTGTACAGCAGAGTTTTCAACTTAACCTCAATTAAATCAATTTTGAATAAACTTTTCACACTGCACTGTTCTCACCTTGTCTGGTGAAGATGGCATAGCAAGATTTTAGCCTTCACCTGTTTGAGCCTTTTCTTATGATTTGGCATAAAATAGAGGTTTTGGGTCATTCTGAGTACACAAACCAGAGACGTTTGAAAACTGATCTCCAAACCCGAAAAACAAGACATGACCAACATTTCAACATTAAGTGGCTATGCAGTTTTATAACTGCTCGGCTCAAACATCCCTGATTCACCAAACACTAATTGCCAGGTGTGGCAAGAAACAATGCTGGACTCTGGTCTTCTAGGACTGCAAAAGAATAAAGTGGCTGTAAACGTATGATTTAAACAACTGTTCACATTCCATTTAATTGTAGTATTACAGTGGTGGTAATTACTTGAAATTAAAACAGAATTTTAAAAAAAGCAAGCTACTTTAATTCAAAGTAATGACACTGTCTGATTATGTGCATTTTTTAACGCTGATCAGCACTTATTAGATGTGCTCACCTGCTGGCCTTATCTCGACCCTCTCCTTCATATGGACTCCTCAAAGAAAATCGGCACAAGTTTAGTCTCTTATTTTTTCCTATTTGCACTGGCTAAATACACAACATTTATAAAACTACCTGTGGCTTCAATTTCTTGACTTTTTTGTCTCTTTTTGTAATATTCTACCGTCCTTTAATTATACAGAATTCTTAAATCATAAATGCAAAAAATTTTCATATTGAAACTGCAGACCAAGAGCTACTGGAGTAATAAAACTAAACAGTTTGTTCAATTAGATTTTACTGTATGCATGGCCTGAGAATTTGGTAGGTTTTTTATTTTA
This sequence comes from Brachypetersius altus, assembly GCA_037974465.1. Taxonomy (NCBI): domain Eukaryota; kingdom Metazoa; phylum Chordata; class Actinopteri; order Characiformes; family Alestidae; genus Brachypetersius; species Brachypetersius altus. The sequence continues at coordinate 5,402,411 of JBBPDB010000023.1, read as the reverse complement.
AAAACAAACATGAAGACCCTGAAATTAAATTGTGAGATCTCAAAGACAAACACATCTACAGAAAAAGGTTCAGTGGTGAACAACTTCCATTTCCTCAGAGAAGTTTGCAGAATGGAGAAGATGACAGAAAGCATTGCCTTACAGTCCCTTCACCACACTTAGTGTACAAACTCTTTTTGCAAACCTTCCAACCCACAGGGATTGGCACACACTAACCCTTACACATACTCACTCTGTTTTTCTTCAGCATCTGTTTGTCTACCACAAATTATGATCTTCCATAAATTAGAATGTACCAATTCCTCCTAGTAACTGCATCGGGAGCCAGATGTGCTCTGTGTGCAAAATAACTTGACAAGGTAGAAGAAAACTACACCCAGGGAAGCAGAGCCCTCAAAGACAAACCCAGCATGAAGACAAAAGCAGTACATCAGCATCCAACAGGTGCTTTAGTGCAGTCACTAGAATAGGTGAGGAGTATACCATACACAGAAAGAAAGTAAAGACATGTCCTTGGCAGCTCTGGCATTTAGGCAGAGTGTACACCCTGTCCCCACCCGACACAGCTTGTGTGCATTTAGGTGGACTTGCAGTTTTTAATACACCTGACACCAGATGAACGTACCTACAAATGTTCCTACTGTGGATTTTGATTTAAAAACTTTGACTTAATCTTGATGACACTGCATGAAATGTACAGTTAGGTTTATTATAAATCTACTATGAAACATATTTTGAAATGGTTTCAGAGTATATTTGAATCTGAAGCATCTATGACCTTGAGAAGCCATAGTATGCTACTTAACTGCATTGTAGGGAAATTGTATGAAAACAGCAGACTACAGCACAAGGAGATTTACAATATCTGAGGCACAACAAACACTCACCAGACCCCACAGGCCCAGACAAAAGGAGAGGGTTAAAGAGATGAGAGCAGAAATGGAATCAGTTATTCATGGAAGGGCCGTAGAAAGGGGAAGAGGGCTTGTAATGGAGCGGGCTGGACAATGGAAGCAGGGTATTAGTAAAAGGCAAAACTATGGAGAGGCTTACAGTCTACATCCCTTGGAACAAGACACAAAAGACCACATGAAAAGAAGAGTATTAAGAAGAAAAGCATAAAAAATATATAATATCTTTGGGATGACTCAAGGGTAATGTTATAGCCTACCTTCTGGGGAATCTGAATGAGAGATTTCTATAGGAAAAAAGGTGGGAAAGAAAAAAGTAGGGAAAGTACGTTCTTAAAATTTGTGGAAAAAGACAACAAATTTGAAAATATATATATAGATTAAATGGTCCAAGCTGGCCTGCCAAGAAAAACAAGTCAGGGGCAGCATGGCCTGAGCAGTAAGGAGAGCATTTATGTGACAGCTGGAGGGCACAGAGCTAATGGAGATAATGGAGTCATACTAGGGATGACGTTGTGATAACTCAAGACATGCAGGGCCAATTAATGCAGAATTGACATCAGGCATGTTTCTTTATTACAAGATAATGAGATTCATCTTGTGGGTCCAAGCTCATGGCTAGGACAATAAAAGCATTTTTCACACTGAAAATTGAGGGATCTGTTCTTAACACCAAATATCTGTGCCGCTCCACACCAGCTCGTCCTGAAAGAGGGGAGTACTGCAAAAAAATCAACAGGCCAAATGGATGCGATTTAACGAACATCTTCTTTACAGCTCATGCAAACTAACATACAGATGTTTAAAAACTACTTAAGTGGGGCATTGCACACTTGACTATATTGATGTAATTTAGATTGGAAGTCCCATAATTGACCGTTTTTAAATAAGACAGTTGCAAGGCACAACACTTTTCTAAACGAATTGTCTCACCACTAGGTTCCGTCTTTAAAATTTGTGTGCTTCCGAAATATAGGTGTACATTCACACAATGTCCAGACATTTCAATGAAGGATTTTGTTTGGATTGCTCCTATAAATGGTCCTTCAAAATTGTGTCTAAAACTACCATTTAAGAATCAGGATAACACTGAAACGTCATAGCTGGGTTAGCGTTCACCAATGGTTTTGAACTTACCTCCGTACAAATTTGGACGTGAATTTGCTAAAGATGCCTGTACCGGGGCGACGAACATGGCTGTTCCCATGGGAGAGGGAGGGGGATGCAGGGAGTCCATTGTAGGCTGAGGCATGTTGGTCTCGTGTGGTTCTTTGTTGGCCTGAGTGGAAAGTGCTTCTGCTCGTCACCCCTCTGGGGAAGTTTGTACGCTCTGCTCCTGTGGAGCTGCTTATGTTTTGGGTTGAAGGAGACACCACTGGAACTCTTTGTGGACTGGTGCTGTTTTTGTCAGACATAGAAAGATTAGAAAGCATGCTAACAATTGTGTAAAAGCCATGCAGAAAATACTTAATTATTTGAATCAGAAGTTATGTTAAATTGTCACTATCATTATCCTCGCTGGCCCACTATTTCTATGAGAGAACAGATGATTAAATCCCTCTTGTTTGCAAACAGCCTTTGAAATACTTTTATATCAAAACTTCAGATACCTTTGGAAGACTAGGTGTAAGCCACATTAAGGCTTATAAATAAGCAAATAAGAAAAGCTGAATAAACTTGGTGTTTCCACAATTCCATAACTGAATGAAAGCACTTGTTTAGAAAGTGTTGTTACCTCTTACACAGATTGAAACATAGATATGTTTGTAATAACACCTAAAATTTGAAGAACATATACAACCAAAAAAATACAAAAAAAACCCCCAAATGTCCATCATTCTTTTTCAATTCTGCACAAAATGTAATTAAAAAAAAAAAAAAAACCCAAAAAACAAAGCAAACATTTAAAAGCTCAAATTAAGAACACCCGAAACAATACTACTTCTTGATTAGTTCAGGCTTTAAGCCTTTAGAGTAGTGTTTCTAATCCATGGTCCTGGAGGCCCCCTATACACAATTTCATAATTTTCTTGATTTACATCAGGTTTGTTGGAATCTGGTAAAATGTGCAGTGCAGGGGGCCTCCAAGTGCAAAGGAAACAATGGGTTAAAAAAATGAATCAATAACTAGATGTCCTATAGAAAAAAACTGTCACTCCTTTAAATGTGGCTAACCTTCTACAAATATCCAAATATGAGTCAATCAAATCCAATTTCAAAACAGTTACTATACAAGACATCCTTTTAATATCCAATATTTCAAATGGAAACCATAAATTACATATAATCAGGCTCTAATTTAAGAAAAATTAAGAAAGAAATCATGCATGCAATCTGGGACAAAGTTTCAAATCTTATGGCATGAAGTGTAATCCTGGGAGACAAGGTTTCAGATATATTGTTTTGTGTGCCAGGCCAGTGATTTAATGTCATGTGACCAGCCATGGGCATAAAATCTACTCAGCATGATCAAACCACTCTCAATCTTCACTAGCTTATTCTTAGGACAGTGCCATTGTTTGCAAAGAACAAACTTTCCTAAAGAGATTTCCTAAAGTGTGTTTGTCAAATTACATATGCTCTTTAACCACTACAATTGCATGCATATTTTGTTCAAGTCAAAGCAGGACCATTCTGTTAATGGCATGAAATTTTGGATATTGTTAACTTGAGAGAAAAAAAACAAAACAAAATCATAAGGAATAGAGAAATTGGATAGTTAGAATGCTGTGACACTTCAGCTATGTGGTGCAACCTGAGAACAACATTCTCTTCACACATGCATTTTATAAGTAAATGTTGAATTGAGAAAGCACTTTTACACAGATTCAAGCCCATTCATGACATTTCCATTACAGTGTATTTAGATTTGATCCCACAATCTAATCATAGTCCTTTAATATTGACTACTGGCTGATGGAAACTGGCTGTTTCAAAACTTGTACATAATACAAATTAATTATTGTACATAATAAACTGCAAAGTTTATTATGTACAATCCACACTTCAGTAACTTGGGTAAGAAAACAACAAATGTGTTATTAGGCTGATAAACACTTTATGATAAAATCATACTAAATGAATACAATGACTAAGCTGGTAAATGTTGGGTTTTGTTTGATACAGACTTAATATCCAATACAACCTACAAATGGTCAACATTTACATCATTTTTAATGTGTGCATTTACCAATCTGAATTAGCCTGTTCTCTCTGCTTTACATGCTTCGTTACTGCTAATGCTCGTACCAAAAAGCAAACATTTTTGCCAACCTTTTGTCTAAGTGGAAAGTTTAAGTTTAATGTAATTTTAAAAATGTATACTGTCCACATGCTGAGGAAATTTTCAATTTAAGGTACCTCTGTAAGAGAGCCATTTGTTGAATGCAAAATCTGATATATTAAAATTACAAGTTATGAGTTGATAGGACATTCACAGTTATCTGAGGTCCAAATCGATGTAAAAGTGCTACAGGGAAGGCATTTACAGAGTTCTGAAGTTAGCCAGTTAGTATGGAGTGGGAATTATGTGAAGTGAATTAATGCAGAATGGAAAGGGCTGTGGAGGCTCTGAAGGGATACATGGCATTCCAGGGAATGAAGCACCTGTTTGGACAAAGTTGTTCACATAATATAGGATATAATCATCCAGGAAGCAATAATACCACTTCAACCGTAAGCTACTTCTGAACACTAGATCAAGGGAAGTTACTGAAATGTTTCTTGATGTAGTCTGCCTAACACTGTCAACCTAAACTATTCTTTGAGGTCACTAAATTACAATGTACCCATCTTTACAAGATAATCTCTCTAATTCTGGGCCAAAGTGAGGGCTGAGCTGCCACTTGCCTGCCCCGGTGTGCATAGAGGTCTGGGGGTTGGGGTGGACCGAAATGGACAGGGACTTGTGGTGGCAGGGGCAGGAGGAGAACGAGGAAGTTAGGACAGTAGCTACAGAGGTGGTGGCAGCACAGGACCCCAAAGTGCTCAAGTTGGGGGAGAAACATCCAAGAACCCTCTCTACAAAACCCCTCAGACAGAGGGTGGGAGTGGAGTGTGAAAGGCCCAGGTTAGAGGATGAGATAATGAAGGATTGGTTGCTTTCTGAGGGAAGAGTAGAGGGGTACAGCACCAAAAACTTAAAAAAAGACAACACTCGCATTTTGTGTATTAAAGCTCTAATAATGCAAGCTGGTCTTCACGAGCACTTAATTTGGTTGCAAGTATCACCAATGATTAAAGATGCAAATTTGCATTTTCTTAGTGTAGCTTAGTAAAATCATGAGCTTTAATGGTTAGTTTATTCATTCTAATGGCTAAATGGGTGTAAGTATGGGACTGCATGATTTACACAGAAAAGCAACAAGATGCACAAAGGAGGTAAAGATCTGGAGGCTAAAACAACATTCCAGACAGGAAAACTATACACTTAAATCACCATTCACAAATTCAAATTCAATGCTTTCCAAGTCACCTTCCTTACAATCATGTAACCACAGCCACAGTAGCAGCAACACATGTATCAGAGCAAACAGAGCTTAAAATATTGATTAAAAAACATTCAGGAATTAAATTTGTGATGTGTAAATAGCACTATGCTACTGAAACATGTTGCTGTGCTGCAAATGTCAGACAGTGTGAAATTTTCTCCCATTCAGACTTATGACAGCAGTATGGATTTCAAGCATACTGCCACTGCTGCCATGTTTACTCTCTGACCAGAGTGCCTGAGCATAAGTAAACCCTGATTAGGCAGTGGAGTTTGTGTCAATCTGTGTAATACCTGAATCTATGTCAGTGTGTCTAAAGTGCTCCCCTTCGTATGAGCTTGCAACAACACTCAACTAGTCAAATTACTGCTACTGGCTGCTGATCTCTTATCAGGTTCTTGTGCAAGACTCAAGAACATGACTTGGATCTTAACAGCAGTAAATATATATTTTTTCCCAAATGCAAACTGCTCGGGAAGCTAAATGACAAGCATTAAATAGCTAATATTCAAGCATTAAATAGCTAATGCTTGAATTTCAGTAAATCATCAGGTGATGCCCGAGACAACCGTAGTGTCATCATTTCAGACTATATCAAAATACAAGGCGGCACTTAAATTGAAAAGTTGTGGGTATAGTTTACAGGAGAAACAGAAAAGTCTGCAAAGTTGTACTGTTGCAGCTCATTACATACACAGTATATCTACAATATATTTTCATGTTTTACTGCCATTCCATTTACAATAGTAATTACAAGAGATGATTTACATGACATTTGGTCTTGCAGCAATTTAATTCTCCTAACTCCCAAAGGTGCTGCAAATCCTGCAGGCTGCATTTCAGCCTCATGCTTGGACTGAACCATAAGGTCAAATGTATGCAAGTGTGTGTACATAACAGGATTATGTTTCCCATACTGGCATGGTGGCAGCCAGACTAGGTCAAGAGCAGCTTGACACTTCACTGCAAACACCACTGTCCACAAACATACCCTTCAATATATGGAGTACATGCAATGTGGCACCTTGCCCACAAAAGAGCAAATGGATTCAAAAATGTAACAGATGCCACTGGGGCATACACAGATCACTATAAATTACTAAATGCATGCATCGAGTGTGTTTGTGTGTCTATACCTGTCCTTGCCATTCTGTACACCCAGAATAGCTCTCTCAGAAACAGGGGAGCTCCTTCCACGACTTGTACCAGTGGAGAGAATGCTGTTCTGTACAGTGCAGCAATGAGAAATTACTCAGAGATGGCTGATATCTACTAAATTCCATTAAAAATGTTATTCAATACCAAAAGCTACAATCATTGCTTTCCATGTGAAAATATTGATTCATGAACCTAGTAAATTGTTAGTATGTACTGTTGCATCTCTAAGAACTACAATAAGCACTGCCGTCATAACGACAACATTCCCAGCTACACAGTGGTCATATAGTGCAGAAAATGTGAACTCACAGTGGAAGGGGTCTGGGTTTTCTTACGATCGCCTATAGCCAAAGGGCTTGGGGGAACTTTAGCAGAGCTGCCTGAGTTTTTTCTCCCATAATCTTCAGCCAAATATTTGCTATCCCCCTGAGAGTGCTTCGATGAGACAGATGAACCTACAGCAAGGAAAGAAAACATCACAAATGGATACAAAAACAATCATGAAAAGGCCAAATAATTAAAACGCTAAGCAATTTTTTAATAAGCCAAATTTGTCTTACTTTGATCTGTGGATCTGCGAGACTTCTGATTGACAGTACTTTGTTGTACCTTGTGAGAAGGTGACTGTTTATAGTTTGCGAGGTTAGCACTTGGACAGGGTTTTATTGAAATTTCATCCAGCTGAAAGAAAAATGAACGTAAAAACTGTAACCGCTATTTAACTTTTCGTTTTTAGTGTTGGTGAAGCATCTGCATACCTCTGAATTTCTATAGTCCAGTAACAAGTATGTTGCCATGACTTCATCATATTTCTGGTTGATGAGGGATTCCTGTATTTCATCATGGGAGTATCCCATCTGTAGCATAATGTCTAGTAAGTGTGCAGAGGAACAACTTAATTACTAGCAACCTGAGCATTCTAAAACCTGATCAAGTCCAAATCAATTAAGAATGCCCATCAAAACACCTTTATATCAGCAGAGGGAACAAAAAAACGATAAGCAGACAGATAGACAACAAAAGAGAAACATCAGCCAGTTCAACTCAGAGTAAATGCTTTCAATACTGAACCTGCACTAAAGTTATACCCAAGCACCAAGTCACTAAAGCACTACCCCTCGCTTCTTATCCCCTTTCCTATAGTCCCCCAGCCCACTGGCAGTAGACGTCTGCCCCACCTCTCTTCCAACCCTGACCTGTCCTCTTGGGATCCTTGTAGTCAGGTTGGGGCTCAGTGTAGGGTGTCAGCTCCTCCTCTTCATAGCCCACGTTCATCCACCTATCCTTCATGATCTGCTGCTAGACATAAGCACAGAGATGAGCAGACAGGAAAAGACAATTTATGGTCAGCAAAAGGATGGAAGGAAGATGGAGAATAACTAGTCCAGCAGTATAGTTACAGTCTAATGGGAGAGTGTGCCTTTTGACAAGAGAAGCAAAGCGACTTCAATAAATTTGACTTATTTATATGATAAAGAGGAATGGACTGTGGCAAATTTCAAATAAACTACTGGTAAATAACAGAATGCATATTGTTAATCCAGTGGTTATTGTCATGATTGAGAACATCATTCAGATGCCAGTACTAACCTCAAGACTGCCTCTCTTGGTTGGGTTGAGTATAAGGAACTTTTTTAGTAAGTTCTCACAGTCTGTGGACATGTAGAATGGGATTCTGTACTTGCCTCTGAGAACACGTTCACGCAACTCCTGCAAAATCAAGTCATTGGACCCTTTACAACTTAATTCTGAGTCTTAGAGACGTCAAACCAAAGAGGTTTTCTTTAGTCATTCTCACCTTTAGGTTCTGTCCATCAAATGGCAGAGAACCACTGACCAGTGTATACAAGATGACCCCCAAACTCCACACATCCACCTCTGGGCCATCATACTTCTTACCCTGGAAAAGTTCTGGAGCTGCATAAGGTGGGCTGCCGCAAAAAGTGTCCAGCTTGTTGCCCAGTGTGAACTCATTACTAAAGCCAAAGTCAGCAATCTTAATGTTCATGTCTGCATCCAGTAACAGATTTTCAGCCTAGGCAGACAAAGAAACCATCAGACATCTTAACAATGAAACAGGATTATCAATAAAACAAAACAAGTCTTAAGTTAAAAAGGCAAAAAGACTCACCTTAAGGTCTCTATGGACAATGCACTTTTGGTGACAGTATTGCACTGCTGAAACAATCTGAAAAGCAGAACTTACAATTTGAAAGTTGTTTAAAAGCTACATACCTCTGCTAAAATGCTTGATGTTCACTTGAGTACAATACACTCCAATGTGCAGGCTAGCTGTCTCACCTGTCTAAATTTGGCTCTGGCTTCTTTTTCTTTCATTCTTCCATGCGCAACAAGGTAATCAAACACCTCACCTATAGAGGAAAGAATGAAAGACAGAATAAAAGGAACTGTCACATGTAGATAAAAACTTGTGTGAACCATGAATAGCACAAATACAGACAGATAGCTAAAATAACTAGTTTTACTGCACAGCACTGCAGCAGGAGCCACCGTTTAGTATCGTGTCTGGAACTCTACTAAACACAAACTAGAAACACTGAGTATACCTGGGCTATAAACTTAAAACTGGAAAGGGATCTTCCATTTCTGCTGATGGATATTGTTGTGTGTAGTGTATTTCACCACAAGATGATGGACAGATGAAGTAGTGACTTAGAGAAGGAGAGATGAGGGAGAGCTCTGACCTCCACTGGCATACTCCATAACCAGGTAAAGGGTCTTCTCTGTCTCTATCACTTCAAATAATTTCACTACAGGGAAAGAAAAAAGAGATGCAAAAGGAGATCTCTGTAAACACAAAAATTCAAAACAAACAAGAGAAGAGAAATGTTACTGCAGTTAAAGTGTTTAAAATATGTTTCATTTGAGTAGCAGTTTTTTTCAACTCTCCAGGCACCCCCTCACCCCCAGAAAATTCAAGATGCTCAACTCGAGGACAATTCATTTCATAAATAAAGCTTACCAATATTTGGGTGATTCAACAGTTTCATGATCCGCACTTCGCGAAATAACTAGAAACAAGAAACATATACTGGTGGTAAATACCTAGCAAATATACCATGTGTGTTTATGGCAAAAAACTCAACCCAAATTTTCAACCCATTCCTTCACTACAGGAAACATACAAGTGTAATTTCCTGTAATTAACTGTGTCTCCTCTGAATAAAACTGCTTCCAGGATGAATGCCCTTATTTGAGTCTATTCAAAATGTTTGTTCTTCTCTGAGTACAATGTCACAAGAGCACACCCCAATGTCACTGAAGACTAACTCACCTTTTGGAGGCTGGAAGAGTTGAGCTGAGTCTTGTCTATAATTTTCACAGCCACCTGAATAAAAGGGCAAAATGGTACAAACTATAGTACATTTCATTACATGATTTTAAAGGGGAGGGCCAAGATACTTCTCAATTCTTAGACAAAATACTACATTTCAGTGATGGTCATTTCAACTTACACATTTTTTGTTTTTGTTTATAACATGCAAGTTTGTGAAAATAAATCAAAATACTTTTCTGGGATACTGAGAGGTGGCCCTCTTGAGTAAGAGTAGATACATGCAACAAACTCGAGAAACAAATGCACCATACAAATATTCTAATAGTGTGAACTAAATTGAGGTTGCTGGTTGACTTCAGTCCTGGCTGATTCTAGTACAGATTGCAATCTAATATCAGGAAACAATTTACTATGCCATTACAGTTTAGTGCACAAAAAAAAATTCTGCACGTACAAGTTTCTCTCTTCTCCCCCATCTAGCCCTATAAAGATAATCTGTGTGGTGCATTATCAAAAGTGTCAGACACCATGCAGTCACAAAGTCACACATTAGCTGGCATCATCTGGCTGCCTCTACAGCTTAAAAGAAAGACATTAAATAAGGATGAACCAGATCACTCTCAAACTTTCTTTGAAATATAGTTTATCCTGTGACTGTGAATGTTTTTTGATTTGTGTTCACCAGTATATAATTAAGACTTCAGTAATCACATGATTGATATGGAACACAAGGTTTGAAAAATGGTCGTCTAGCATTTGGCCAAAAGTACTTTGTGCTTGCATGCCAAACAATAGACAACAATATTTCAAAAATGACAAAATTTTCTCTGGCAAGTTGGCCCCTAGAAGGCACATCATGCCAACTCATTACAATTCATTTGTAGAGAAGCACTACCTTGTAATCAACTTCAATCAAAAAATCTAGCATTTTGTCCATTAGCTCACATCCCAAAAAGTACCATATGACTCCTTCAACAAAGAGGCGACCAACGGTTAATTCAAGTTCTGCAGACAAACCATGACTGAGCCAATGTCTTGTAATGTTTCACATCCTGCATCGCTACCACGTTCTTCAGATGCATCGTAAATTTTATAATTATGTAGCTGTCTTGGATAAGACGGTTGCTCATATTCTCACCTCTTTCCCGGTAAGGACATGTCGAGCCAGTTTAACCTTGGCAAAATTGCCCTTTCCAATGGTCTTCAGCAGCCGGTATTTACCAATGTGTGGCTGATCCTCTGATGTAGTGGCCTGCGGGTTCCGACTGCGGCTCATGTTGGAGCGCCCTGCAGCCTTGGAGTCAGAGTGAGCCTGCAGAAAAGCAGATTTGCAGTTTATTGGTCAACGTCACTGTATAGATTTATACACTCAACAAAAATATAAACGCAACACCTTTGTTTCTGCTCCGAATTTTCATGAGATGGACTTAAAGATCTAAAATTCATTCCAGATACACAATATTACCATTTCTCTCAAACATTGTTC